>CABFOW010006324.1:0-33166 GCA_902141385.1 Timema californicum | reverse complement strand
TAAATATATACAACACAATTACCAGCATTGTCGCTGTTGTGTTAATAACAAACTATATTTACCAGTACTAAACTATCACTGTAATGTCAATAATATGTTAAATATATACAACACAATTACCAGCATTGTCGCTGCTGTGTTAATAACAAACTATATTTACCAGTACTAAACTATCACTGTTATGTCAATAATATTGTAAATATATACAACACAATTACCAGCATTGTCGCTGTTGTGTTAATAACAAACTATATTTACCAGTACTAAACTATCACTGTTATGTCAATAATATTTTAAATATATATAACACAATTACCAGCATTGTCGCTGTTGTGTTAATAACAAACTATATTTCATTCTATCATTCATAGCATCACGTAGTACAACAAGCTTATTCTATACGTTGATGTGTTAGCATTAGGGAAGTTTGAATTTATAGTAAGTGTATCCAAATTTAAATAAAGGGATAAATAAAAAAATATATTTAGGAAAATTCTCCCTCATAGATCCTAAACTGGACTCGAACACCAATCTCACTATCATCGACAGTAAGTCTATTGAAAATTAAAACCTTTGATTAGACCATACGGCCACCGAGGCGGGTAACCATTATTAGATAACTAACATACAATTAAGTTTACAATTTTCACAGCGTTTGTAATGTTATGTTGTGTCATATAGCTTAATTTATTTTACCTGAATGATTGGCACACATATTTTCCGTTTAATTAGTTTATTATTAACATGCCTTTTATTTTACCAAAAAATCAGGCAACATAGTATGGTTGTATAATGAATGTCAGTCGATAATTTTGTATCCTGCCTAGTTAAATAAAGGTAGTTCGACTTTATATTCTCAGTTATAAAATCAGAGACGCGAAGCCTTTAAAGAAAGTAAAATTGTTTTGAAATAATGTTAATTATGAACTAATAGCGATGAAGTATTAATCTGAGAGCACATGGGCTGGGTTGAAGTCGGCCGGTCACGATAGTTTTAAAAACTTTCTAATAGCCATCCGGTACAACCACGGTTTACTACGATAGTGAAGGAAAGCCAAAGGAACAGGTGAAACCTATAGGAAATGTACCGAATTCTGTAACCAATGAGGGTGAAAACTATCTAGGAAAAAGCAATTATTAATAAATTCTTCTGGGATAAAAACGATAACCTATTGGGTATTTATACATTATACTATACTAGTCCAAATTTTAGTACCCCTGCTCATCGATGTGGGCAAAGACATCAAGTTATCCCCAAAGATAGTGGCCTTTGTCATAGGAAAACCGGCTGAGATTCTAACACTATATAACTATCTCAGTACAATGAATACTATCCAGGAAAACAGACTGAGATTATACCATTATATAACTATCTCAGTACAATGTGTACTATCTAGGAAAACAGACTGAGGTTCTACCATTATATAACTATCTCAGTACAATGTGTACTATCTAGGAAAACCGGCTGAGATTCTACCACTATATAACTATCTCAGTACAATGTGTACTATACAGGAAATCAGGCTGAGATTCTACCATTATATAACTATCTCAGTACAATGTGTAGTATCTAGGAAAACAGACAGAGGTTCTACCCCTATATAACTATCTCAGTACAATGTGTACTAACTAGGAAGAAAGGCTGAGATTCTACCATTATATAACTATCTCAGTACAATGTGTACTATCCAGGAAATCAGGCTGAGATTCTACCACTATATAACTATCTCAGTACAATGTGTACTATCTAGGAAAACAGACTGAGGTTCTACCATTTATATAACTATCTCAGTACAATGTGTACTATCCATGAAATCAGGCTGAGATTCTACCATTATATAACTATCTCAGTACAATGTATACTATCCAGGAAAACAGACTGAGGTTCTACCATTATATAACTATCTCAGTACAATGTGTACTATCCAGGAAATCAGGCTGAGATTCTACCATTATATAACTATCTCAGTACAATGTGTACTATCCAGGAAAACAGACTGAGGTTCTACCACTATATACTATCTCAGTACAATGTGTACTATCCAGGAAATCAGGCTGAGGTTCTACCACTATATAACTATCTCAGTACAATGTGTACTTTACCATTATATAACTATCTCAGTACAATGTGTACTATCCATGAAATCAGGCAGAGATTCTACCACTATATAACTATCTCAGTACAATGTGTACTCTCCAGGAAATCAGAATGAGGTTCTACCATTATATAACTATCTCAGTACAATGTGTACTATCCAGGAAATCAGGCTGAGGTTCTACCACTATATAACTATCTCAGTACAATGTGTACTAACTAGGAAGAAAGGCTGAGGTTCTACCATTATATAACTATCTCAGTACAATGTGTACTATCCAGGAAATCAGGCAGAGATTCTACCACTATATAACTATCTCAGTACAATGTGTACTATCCAGGAAATCAGGCTGAGGTTCTACCACTATATAACTATCTCAGTACAATGTGTACTAACTAGGAAGAAAGGCTGAGGTTCTACCATTATATAACTATCTCAGTACAATGTGTACTATCCATGAAATCAGGCAGAGATTCTACCACTATATAACTATCTCAGTCCTTTGTGTACTATCCAGGAAATCAGGCTGAGGTTCTACCATTATATAACTATCTCAGTACTTTGTGTACTATCCAGGAAATCTGGCTGAGATTCTACCATTATATAACTATCTCAGTACAATGTGTACTATCCAGGAAAACAGGCTGAGATTCTACCACTATATAACTATCTCAGTACAATGTGTACTAACTAGGACGAAAGGCTGAGATTCTACAATTATATAACTATCTCAGTACAATGTGTACTATCTAGGTAGCGGGATGAGGTTCTACCACTATATAACTATCTCGTACAATGTGTACTATCCAGGAAATCAGGCTGAGATTCTACCATTATATAAATATCTCAGTACAGTGTGTACTATCTAGGTAGCAGGATGAGGTTCTACCATTATATAACTATCTCAGTACAATGTGTACTATCCAGGAAATCAGGCTGAGGCTCTACCATTATATAACTATCTCAGTACAATGTGTACTATCTAGGAAAACATACTTAGGGTCCAACACTATATAAAATGTATTTCTATGAAGGAAAAACTTTAAATAATCCTTTATTTTTAATCACAATAAATTCTAAATACTAAACATATATAACAGAAAATCATCTACTTATACATTAAATATAACTAAGATATGACTTACATGCCTATTTTCATGATCTGTAGACCATCTCTCTATTAAAATACATAGCTACTGGTGACATGGTGGCTGGGGGTAAATCTCCTTTGAGTGTATCGAATGGGGCTTATACCAAACGCTTTTCTAAGTTCCCTCCCATCAAATTTGAACTAATTTCCTTTAAATTTGAACTTTCTCAAGTTGGCACCATCAGTGTAAACACGCTGTTACAGACTAGTACATACAAAAGTAATAAAATAAATGATGTTTCACAATCGTACACAATTTTTCAAATAGTATATTATAGTTCAAAACAAAATATTACAGATATTCCTTGAATTAATCGTAAAATAAGTTAGTTGATTTATTTTGGTACCGAATCATACTAACAGTTCGATTTCGGGCTATAAGATTTCTGTGTTATTTACTCTGTAGAACTTTCTCTAAATGAAATATATTATTCCATTTTTACTGTAGCTTGATGTAAATAGTTTATACAAGAATTAGTATTAGTATAGTTGGGAGATTTATAGTTTAATTAACGTCAAGTAGGTTTACAGTCTCATCAATAGTAATGAATAAAGGTTTAATGAAATATTGTAAAACCATTTTTATGAGTTCTAGGGCACATAAAACGTAAAGATTAATCATAATATCGATGTATATAAAATTGTGTGTAGTCACAATAATTTCTCTATAATAAATACATAATGATAACATTATCCACGTGTGCAAATTTGAGAACCTTATTCACAAAAATTGTATGTTATGAATGAGTTATCAACGCTTAGGGGCTAAAATGGATCTTGTGTGTATTATTCTGTAGGCTAGTTCACTCAGTAGTAATGGTATCCAAATCCTCCAGTAGAATACTGAGGAGTGTGTTTTGGTCACCCTGTATAGAGGAACGTATGGAGGAAATGGAAACAGTCAGGATGTTATCTTGTGCCGGAGTCTGGAGCTCCGTTGATTGTAATCACTGTAATGACATCTGCCACTTGTACCAGTCTCTTTCATGTCCTATACTCCCTCTGGCTTCATCGGCCTTTATTTGACACATGCCATCACATCACAGGAACAACTTTCTCTTCACTAGACCTACAAGACGAAACCGTTTTTATTCTGCCGGACTACAAGTTTAACAGCTAAAGGGAAGCTGAACTCCATACTGTCACGTTCTATGCGGACGTTAATTTGGTTCAAATTTACAAATAGAAATGACTCAGCTGAAAAACCTGAAAGACGATTCAATTTTATTTTATTACAAACACAACTGTATCACGTACCATTTATTTCACCCTTATTGGAAGTAAGTAACCTTAAGGAAAATCGTGCATCGGATTATTTTTGAGAAGATTTTTTTCCCTCAGAAAAACTAATTCTAATTGTGTTTTTTTAATGTTTATTTAATTGTTTTTAATTTGCTTTAAAATCTGTTTTAACGAGTAAAATTTGATTAATCTATTTTTATAAAACCACAATTTCTATGTATTTGATTTTTTAATTTAAATTTAATAAATTGCGTTAAATTAAAGTGTAAATATTTCAATAAAATCACCTAAATACTTTTTTAAATTATTAAATATTACTTCTACATCTAAAAATAACATTTTTATAAAGCAGTTTGTAATTATTTATTTAATTTGTATTCTATTGTGTTAAAGTTTTAAATTTATTTCAATTTCCTGGTGGATTAGTTGCGAACTAGCAGATGTTTGATTATTTCTTCTATGATGTTGGCTTTTAAATCTATAGATTAATCCATCTCGTGGTGTAAATAGCTTTAATACATCACTTCTCTAGGTTGTTGTTTTTGGCGTGGAGCGTCTTTGTTTGACTGACTTGACAATATCTGAAGCTAGTGGAGAGTTTAAGAACCCAGTTCTAACACTTAGAGTAGACAATTAACACTCACTATCTTCCTTCACAGCTTGAACTTGTGACGGCTGTGGACACCGCCAAGAGAACTACAGTATAAGTTTATACCATCTCATGTTGCAGTTCTTAGAGAGAAGGAATAGGAAGCTCGTCTGGTCCACCTTTTAGTGATTCAATATTAATTTTACCTTCAGAGTAATATGTTGATCGTGCAATTTCAAACCTTACCAAAAATCTTTTACGTACTTTTTTAATATGGCTAAAAACCATCCACTGAGTCAAGCTCGCAAGAGGAATATATTTGCAAAATGTATGGTCGCTAGATGGAAAAATAATCTAGCTGGAAGTTGAGTATATTTTAGTAGACCTAAATACATGTATGGGGAATATTCTAAATTTAATAAGCACTAACATTCTTGTTTTAAAGATATTCTATTTTAATTATTTCTGTTTTAGAGAAGTCATTGAGTCAAATAGCAACGTTATGACTATGGAGTTTGATCTAGTCATATCACCACAGCCCTGTACATCTAGTCTTTGTGAACCAGTGCAAAATAAACCAGGAGTTAATCATCTACCTCACTTTTACTATTCAATTTCTGACTATACTTAATATTGCAAATAACACAAACAAATACTATCACAAGGTGTATCTTAGAAACAATACATCAACGGTGATACAAAATGTATTTCTTTAAAGTATCAGGCTACTACATAGGCCTTTCCATCACTGCTCAAGCTCTTAGATTTTTGTTAGTGACTATGAAACCATCCTTTCCCCTTTCACCAGGGGTGGATCAATATGGGGAGGGGGGAACTCCCCAATGCCATCAAGCTTCAAATTCTAGAATAAAAATAAGAATATAAGTTTATCTAAAAGAGGGTGAATATATTCCCGAATGGGTAGGTTTATTTCCAGAGGGTACACCCCCAGCTCAAGTGACCCTCAAGATAGCCAAGAAGAAGTATGTTAAGAACATAATTGAGTCTGAAGAAGAGTTTTTTGGAAACAAGACTAGGTAAATGTACCGAAAGCTTAACTTCTTCAAGAAGGGTTACCAGAGCTGACAGAATTTTACCAAGGACAACAATGGTAGAGTCCTGACCAACGTACTGAGAGATTGAAAGATTATTTCAACAGCCCGTTCAACTGTGAGGTACCCATCAAGCTATTCGATTCCCAATTCCCAGGAACAGCACAGCCAGACCACCCACCATCCAACCTGGAATAGATCAAAAAGCAAGTGGTGAGGATGAAAAGGAATGAAAGGCCAGGTGAGGAGGGGGTCCATACTGAAATCATCCAAGAGGGAGGAGAGAGGCTCCATGAGGAAATCATTGATTGATCGAAAGGTTATAGACCATGAAGGAGATTCTAGAGGGCAAAAGACAGTGATTCTCTGCCCGATACACAAGAAGGATAACAAAATTAACTGCGGCAACTTTTGCAAAATCCCTCTCCTAAAAATATTCTACATCTTCTTTTCAAACTCGACAGAATCCAGCCTAATGTGGAAGTATTGATCATCGAATACCAGGGCAGATTTTGGAAGAATCAGTCCACAATGGATCACATCTTCATGCCAAGACAGCTATCCGAGAAGCTGGGGGAGAGTTACAAAAATCGGCATGTGCTTTTCTTGGACTTCAATAAGGCATACGACTTCATTCACTAGAATAACCTGTTTAGTTGCCTTATCGAGTTTATTAGAGTAGCTAAGAAGCTTGTAAGCCTGGTGAGATTTTGCCTGAGGGAGAAGAAGGGCAAGGGGAAAATTGGGAACCAACCCACGGAGAGACTCGACTTCGTTACAGGGTTGAGGCAACGTGATGGTCTGTCTCCAGTGCTGTTGAACATCGCACTGGAGAAGATTGTACGGGAAACGTTCCACGAGAATTTAGGTGGGATCCAGGTTGGAGGTAAGGACATTAAAATCCTGGTATACACTGACAACGTTGCCCTGTTACCAGCTCCAAGGAAAAGCTGATACGAACGATTGAGGCTATGGAGACAGCCGCGAGCAAGGCAGGGCTTCTTGTGAACAAAGCGAAGACCGAATACCTCTAGCTGAGTTGGGAACATGACAGTGCAGAGAGGCAAATCCAGTCGCTGACAGTCTGGAACCAAACATTCAATAGGGTATGTGAGTTAAAATACCTGGGAGTGATTTTTACATAGGCTGGATCGTGCGAGAGAGAGATTCAGGCGGGGCTCAAAGCCAACAACCTAAGTTACTACTAAATAAGTCAAATGATCAAGTTGCTCAGTCTGTCAAGACTGTTTGAACTCTAACCGTAAAAGACACTGATACAACCCATTAAGCTGTATGGTAGTGGGACGTGGACTGCCAGAAACAGGACTACAACAATTTCCTCGTTTTTGAAAGTAAAGATCTCCGGTTCTCTACAGGACGTGACCACGGAAGGATGGTGGATCCAGTACAATTGATGTACAGCAGCCCGAGCATCGTGAACCTGAAGAGAAGCAAACGCCTTGTTTGGACAGGGCATGCCACACGGATAAACGCCCATCAGGAGCCCGTGAAGCTACTGGATTTAGTTCCCTTGGGAAGGATACCCCTAGGTAGGCCCAGGAAAATGTGGAGCGATGGGCTTCACGAGGATCTGATGTAGATCGTCATAGGGGTTTATTGTGGGCAAATAGCAAGAAACAGGACCAAGTGGAAGAGCATACGTGCAGTAGCGCGTTGTCCCTGGGCCTGTCGCGTAAAGTAAGTGACTAATAGTGGAAATGTGAATGCTAGTCTTCAATATATGCAAACATTTACTGAGATCCCAGCCCCCGTTTAGAGCCGTGGGCCCAGGTACGATGTGCCCTCTACATTCTCCTCTCATAGGCCCTGGACAGATGGTAAACTATCGTGAATTTTCATCCAAGGAAAGAGAAGTAACCCCATTTGTAGAAAGTCCACGCTTTACAGATTTGGATTCTACATATTTATTAATATGTATGGCGGTAAATTAGCTACGGATGAAAACTTGATCATAAGAATGTTTAGTATCAATAAGCATACTATCATAACATTTTTACAATAAATAGTTCACTTACAATAATTTATGTTATTTTTACTAATTCACTGTCAGGTATTAATATTCTTTGCTATTACTATTGAATATTAAAAAAATATAATTTCAGTTTCAACTTTGTAAGGATGACACAAAAATACTAGAAATGTTATATTTTGTTCACTATAGAATATTAAATCTGGCTCATCGTGGGACAATTTACGTCAAGTAGGATCACGGTAGTAATAGTGGTTTAGAAAATACAAACAGATTTTTCACTAATATTCTTATTATGATAAATAACCCATAGTAGTATTTGCCCTGTAGGAAGTTGCTGCAAGAAACTGCTGTTGTCTTTCATAGCAAGCCTAAAATTAGTCAAATTTTGAATTTTTATATCATGTAACAAACAATTCCTGTCCGTACATTTTTGCCGACTATTTGGGCTTCGATTTTATTTACTGTGATTGCTATAAGCTTGTCGTATTAGTTTTTAAACAAATCAACGGACTGATCATTACGTGTTTAGTTGCATTTAAAAGAAGAGCACAACATAAAAAAATGAGTAAATAAATAAAAGTCTCAAATGATAACCACACCACTTTGCACACGGACAAAATGTCACCAACATCTAGTATGGTTGTCTGGTGAGTCGGGTGTATTGAAAATGTATTCTTAAATAGTTCCCCACTTTATTTTCACGTAGACTCGGATGCATTTACTTTCAATCCTATCTTAATCATATCTACTCTGATATTATCTGACTAACATGATCCAACTGATATATTTCATTCACGATAGGTTTTTACCTGGATGACATTTCGAAAATCATATGTTTAGGTTTTGGGTTGCCAATACTGATAAGAGATCACAGTTTTGTTATAAATATAAATATCTTTAATTACCTGTTATATATTACATTTAAATAACGTAAACTTAAGTTTTCTCATACCATTTCATTTTTTAAAATAATTTCTTTTTGTCCAACCGGAAACAATATTTTAAACATAATTAAAATAACTTATTTTTCGTTTTGGAACGTTACTGATTTTGTGTAATATAGTGCACACATCAATACCTTTTAACAAGGCATCGTATTTACTTGGAAAAGAGAAAGTTGTTGTCATTTTTTTACATACAATACATGATTTTATGATTATTTTATCGTATTTTGAAATATTTAACTGAATAAAATATTTTCAACAACTGCATGTCTGCATCATTGTAAAAAAACTTGTGTAACGTTATGTTCAATCATATGGTTTAAAATTCGTCAGTCGCCATTTTGAGGCCATGATCGCTAGAAGTTTTTGTGAAAGTGATGTTAATATTTTTTTAAGGGAAATAAAACTATAGATAAACTTTGTGACCGAACTTAAATAAATATATAAATAATATTGGCCTAAATTACTGTGGTTAACTATCACATAAATATACTACCATCTGTTTTCATTACAGTCATCCAAAGTGATAAATGTTAGCTGTTGGCGTAGTGATATATTAGGGATTACTTTTTGTAACATTTCGAGCTGTCATTCAGGTAAACTTAGCTCGTGAAAGCCTTATAGCTCTAGTGGCGTGGGCTGACTTGTCGGGGTTCGGCAGAGCTAGTTAGTGCCCTCCTCTAGCCCGCAATGGG
Source organism: Timema californicum (assembly GCA_902141385.1). Taxonomy (NCBI): domain Eukaryota; kingdom Metazoa; phylum Arthropoda; class Insecta; order Phasmatodea; family Timematidae; genus Timema; species Timema californicum. The sequence goes on along the minus strand of CABFOW010006324.1, from coordinate 23,405 downwards.
CTGCTTCTCTCCACAGGAAGTCACGTTCTGGCCAGATTGTATTGTGGATAGTATTGTAAACCTTAATTTTTGTTCATTTAAAATGCTTGTATTTATTATTATCATTATATAATACGTTCTTCGGAACATTTTGTTAATATGACACATATGAGAGTTAGAAAAAAAAGTTAGTTTAGAAGGGAACTTTAACGTCGATGGCGAGCTCTGACCAGAGACGGAAGATTTTTGTTGTTGACTGGAAACCAAAATGGATGCAGTGGTTTTGTGATCGGGTGTAGCATACCGGAGATAATCTCAGAAATGAATAATAAAAAAGTGTGTATTGGCAACGTGAGTGGGTGTGCGTAGCAGAACCACCAAAGACTCGCACCTGTAATTTCCAGGAAGATATTTATGGAGGAAAAGGGATGGATGAGTAGTACCAAGTGGCATGGATCGTCCTCCAGCTCTCATTGCCCCGTATCTCCGGGCACCACCCAGACAGATTCCTCTTCATCTCCATTCCTCCACCAGGGTCAGGGTGGTCTACACAAGGTGGATATAAGTTCTCAAACTTCATCTCCACTCCTCCACCAGGGTCAGGGTGGTCTACACAAGGTGGATATAAGGTTTCAGACTTCATCTCCATTCCTCCACCAGGGTCAGGGTGAGTCTACACAAGGTGGATATAAGGTTTCAGACTTCATCTCCACTCCTCCACCAGGGGTCAGGGTGGTCTACACAAGGTGGATATAAGTTCTCAGACTTCATCTCCACTCCTCCACCAGGGTCAGGGTGGTCTACACAAGGTGGATATAAGGTATCGGACAATATGCCGAGCAGTGATCGTATTGGTTTTTTTTGACGAACACTTTAACATCAGTTTCTATTTATAAAACTATGTTTAATTTTAATACCAGCATACAAGGACATATTGTATGACTTAATGGATATTGTTTTTTGTCTGTTTTTACTGGTTCAATGACCCCCCTCCATGAAGGGAGAGATCGGGTGTAGAGAAGTCCACGAACAACGTACATTACCAGAAACCGTGTAGATATATTTTTGTTTTTTCCCTGTGTCTCTTTATTTTTGCTTAGGGCCTCAGTCTGTAGTTGTTGACAGTATGGTAATAGTAGTAATTGAGAGGATAGTAGTGGCCCTTGTAGGTCGTATTGAATATACACTATATTTGGAGTGATTTTTAAAATTTAGTAATAAAGAAAACACTAAGCCCCATTATTTCTTAATAGCTACTAATTTACTAATGTTTTTGAAAGTTTGTTTCTATTCTGAATGCCATGCAAGTAACCAACCAACCAAAATAACCTTGGGTTCAACCAGTTTTATGTTTAAATGTAATTCAGCAGCAATGAGACACTCACTATACCACATTCCAGAGTTGGGAAATACAAGTTCAAACCATATTATGCACCATTTAGGTGTCTTACCTATGTCCTGCAATTGTTATTCCGGGAAATTGAGATGGTTTTGTTTTTTCCACCAATTTTTTTAAATTAAAGAGAGTGACGTCATAATGCCATGTGATTACTGCTTTGGCTTTATTAGGATCCCCTGACGAAGTCTAGCGGCAGGGTGGTGAAGCTTCGCACAGCGAGAAAGTTAAATAATTCAAAACAAGTTTTTGGCGGATACTTTGAATATTTCATAATATGTCAGATTAAATAGTTTTCCTTTTCTCATCCTGCCTTTATAAATTTTACAGTTTATTTGTTATATTTTAACTTTATTCTATGTCAGCTTTTAAAGAATAGTTTCAATTTCGGGCTATTTTGATTTGATTGTTTTTATCCCCGACTTCTTCTTTGGAAACATTTTTACAAATTGTTATAAAAATCAAGGAAGAAGGAACCATTTTAAACGAAATAAATCCTTCTATTTTGGGCGTCGTTTTTACCACTACTTCAATCTAACTCGATGGATTTTTCAACTTGAAGAATAACATAAAAAGTGTCCTAGTTTATTTTAAATTATTTTCAAAGTTATATGAGTCCAATGAGGCTGTAACCACCTTTAAGCTCAAGAAATAATAGTCAGGAAGTTTACACGATAACAACGGTATTTTATTTAATTCAAATATAAAAGAAGTACAATGATTGATTACCAAAATAATAACATATTGTATGACGTAAAAAGGTATGGGCATCAATATGTATCATAACAGATCGCTAGATTAGGTCACCCATATCGCAAACATTACTATCACCCATAACTATTCATCAAAGATGATTTGGTTCATAACGTTTAAATTAGAAACATTTTCATGATTCGACATAGAATTTCACTAAAGATTAAATTTATTAGAATGCTTAGAATTTTAAACATTAATATAATTCAACATTTTATTTCACTCATAGTGAAATTGACTAGAAATATAAGAGTTTGAAATATATACCATCAGCAAACCACCATGCCTCTACTACGGTCAGCCCACGTAAGTCCGAGGGTTCGGATACATAAACTCCGTTACTATAAATAAATATTATAAAAGATCTAAGTAAAACATTACTATCAAAACGGTAGATTCTGGTAACATATAAACATCGTCGAGCCTACGTTATGAATATTAAGTTAGGACTTTACGTAACAACCAATGTAAATATCTATTTTTAACTGGAGCTTCCCAAGGCGAGTATTTTAACAATGACATCGATCTCCAGAGCATAGCTCAAACATAATACCTCATAGCTACTACAATTGACGTATGACATTAAGAAAGCTGAACAGTAATAAGTAGAAGTGTTCTGTCTAACCAAACACATAGGGGGAGTTAATTTCCCGTATAATTAATTTAGGGCAGACGCACGCCAACAATCAAGCGTGCAAGCCTCTGCTCAAATAAAGAACAGCATATCTGTCATAAAGGCTAATATTCCTCAAAAAAACAAATGAAATTGATCAGAGCGGTGTTTAGTATTAAGCCAAAAGGTCAGACACCTGGAGCAAAAATAGATATCAATTTCTGACGAGAACAATTAACAAAGTTCTCCAGAGAGTTAAATTATATTAATACGTAATAATAGCATATCCCCAAGGACAGTCTACAAACTCTACCTATAATAACAAATTTCAATTCACAGGTCCGAAACACTAATTTTGAAGAAGTTCCCCCCCGTTCTTCGAAAGGTGATTTTTACAACTTTAGTAAACCCTTAATTTAATGCGCCACTCTCACCTTTGTCAAGTCAACGGTGCAGTGAGTGACAATACTAGAAAACATCCCAATATATAGCAACCAAATGGACAACCATGTCCACATAGTGGGGGGATAGAAGGGAGAAAGAAGGGGAAAGGGGAGAAGGAGGGATGGAGTGGGGACTCTGCCGGAAACCCATTGAACTAGAAGAAGCTTCAAGAATAGCCCAGGTGGAGCAAGTGGCAACTAAGCACGCCGAGCTGCATTAAGTTGTATTTTCTGGGCGTGGCTTTTTTCCCGAGCCGACTGTCAAAAGACGGCTCCGTTTAGTCTATGTAACTGTGTTTTGGAGAAAGGAGGTAAGTTCTTACAATTGCCAGAGTTCGAGTCCAACAAGGCAGTGGGTAAGTGTTACCTCATTTTTTGTTACTTTTAATATGTAAATTGTTACAAGGCATTATAAATGTCTATAGGAAAAGTGCTACAATATTTCTAATTATATAAAGAGTTTTAAATTCCCATATATTATTTTCATACAGTTTCATAATGGAGACCAATATGGGTTAGAGAGATCTGATTGTTTTTCTCTGATTGTCGTCCCTCCACAAATTCAATCGTCCATCAAAAGCAGCAACTATTTTAATCTATGCCATATTTCCTTGATATTGACACCCCAAGTACTTGATTTTAATTATTCATTTTTTTAAATAATCTCACTTATGGGTAATTTTGATTTTAATTATTCATTTTTTAATTACCTCACTATTGGTAATTTTGCCACCATTTTAGAACAATTAACATTTTTGGTTAGCAAAGCCTTAGTTATTAAATATATTTTTTCAAGAAAGTTATTTAATTTAAATTAAATAAATAATTATACATTTTGTATTTTGCAAACAAAATTATTTTCTTTATTAATTTTACTTTTATATATTGCAAACTGAATATCTGTATAGTTCATTGTATTTTATTATGCCACCCAAATATCACTTTAAATTTATATTTATTTTATGCAGCACAGGAAGGGCAATTTCATGAACAAAGCTAAGTTATATGAATCAGAATCAACAATGCTTTAATATATATTCTTTAATTTAATATAACTGTCCCCTAATGCATGTTTATCTTGACCCTATTTAAGTTTTTTAAGTGTAGATTATTTTTGGGTCGGTCATACATGTTATGGTTTCCTATAATAAAAAAGGTATTACTGTCCTGTGTAGCAGTATTAAAGCAAAAAGGCAGGCGCAGAGGCTCTACCTAACATTCAATACCCAGAGGTCTCCTTTTTGTAGCCTCGTGCAGTTTAGTTTAGTCACATAGTCGGTAATTAATATATACATTATTGCTATTATTATGATAAGATAAGACGTGTGGCCTTTATGAAAGATACCTAGCCAAAATATCATCCTATTCAAACCTGAACTGACCCAACCTAGCCTAACCTAAATTATCCTAGCTCAACCTAACAAAATACTACCAATGAAATAAAGAATGATAGGTGCGTGTCTGGGCTACATAACTCGTGGCCTAGTTTGTGGAAAGATTAGCCAGTACTAATGTGCCCTTTTCCAAGGTGACATTCAAATGTTTTAATCGTACATCCTTTCAATGGAGGCTATTTACCTGTCCCGATGATATGAGGCGATGGTGATACTGAGTATGAGGGTGTAGAACCAGTGGAAATACTTAAACACAGCTTAATCCCAATTAACCAAACCTTTGTGACCGTTGGAGTAGTGGAAAGACTCCCAAGGTGCAAGTCGAGAAGCAAATCTGGAGCCAGATGCACTGACCTTTATAACATGGTGCCGGTCGGTAAAAACATTATTAATAAAATACTAGCTACTCCTCGTACCCCAGTCCATGCGATCAAGTGCTACTAGTTGTGACTTACTTCCAACTGCTTAATGACCATTTATAAGGGTATTATTTTATGTTTGCCTTATTTTTGGTCTTCAGCCATTTAAATTCTATTTTTATGTGAATTATAAGTCATGTGTGATGATGTTAGAATGTAATAGATTGTTTTGTATTTCATTTGACGCATTAATCACTCAGGAAACTAAATAAATTATCGATTAGTTAGGCCAAGGTTCAATCACGAATATGTTTAGTGTACATTATAATATAATGATTTTATATACTCTTTGAAATCAAATGTTTATACAATCAGTTTAAATATCTACGTTCGTCAATAATGATATAGCTTATCAAAATTTTTAAATAATAAAAGCCTAATTCCCCACTTCTTGCAATGACTGTAAGATAATGACAGGAAGATCGGGTTCGATTCCTGGTCTGGTGCACTCAGTTTGGTTCATAAATGTTTTCTCATTCTCCCCCCAAGCCAGAAATAACAATAGATTTGCACAATTAATTTATACGATCAACTTCAGTGGACGAATGGTCTAATATGTCATTCTCGTGTAAGACTGGACTACTAAAGACGGGGACAAAGGGGTTCGAATCCCACTCGAGTCTACTGAGGGTAGTTTTCCTAAATTGTTTACCACTCTCCTTCCACGCAAATGCAAGTAGGCTAGATCTAAAGTTCTTCCTTTATCATCCCGACCGCATCATAATAAACCTTGACAGGTAGTAAAAGGTGAAAATGTGGCTGATAGTGCAAATGATTCAAAGCTCGTTGTAGCGTCTTATCATAGCTACAGCGTTTAATTCAAATACACTAAGCAACTCCAAATAATATTCTACAAAACTTAATAATATGATGTTGCTCTAAGCTCAACGTGCTATATTTCACTATGTTCATTCAGAGCTGACTATCTCCCACGCCACACAACCGGCTACACGAACGTGTGGTCAAGACTGAATGCGCGAGGGAACTGCCAGGGCCAACATTAAGTGTTCGCTTCGGCCGCCGGGCAGTAAGACATTTCCGGCGCTATATGGTTCCACGTAGCCTAGATGACTGTTCTAGGGCTTTCTATGGCCTTCTCACATACTCCCTTTTCCCCCACTCCCCCCTTTTCTTTGTTTCTGTCTTGCGTGTAACCCCTAACTTCCCCCTATCTGGAAAAATATATCAAATAAATACCACCAGGAGATCGGAGGACACTTCACTCTTGGCAGGATATCTATCTTGGGCACATTTATACATAATTTAAAATGTAAGAACTAAATTAATTTTCAGCTATTTGCATTTCAAATCTCCTTTTCGGACTTAATTTCTTTTATACTTTATGCTTTGGAAATTAAACTTAAATAAGAGTCCAGTTGACTCAAGTATATTATGTTAAATCTTGAACTAATTCGGTTAGTCCTTTCGGGGGAAAATTGTTACTGTCTATTCAAAGTGCTCCCAACTAGTGGAATAGAAATGTAATCATGGGAATTTGTTGATTTAGAAATTGTTATATTTAAAAAAAACTATTTTCTTGTTAATCTTTTGGGGAACTTAAGGGAATGAAAAGCTCTTGGCTATTCCAAATCCTCTCGGATAGTGGCACTATATATATATATAATTTTGGACGTTATTCAGTTATACTTTTGACTAAACATACATGATGTTTATTTATAGACTAGAGAAAATATTGTAACGTAAATGTCCGAGTTGTTTTCAATGAATATTATATATATACTTTTGACATACATTTTTCATGCATACCTCTTGATTGTTACTTATCCTTTATTTATAAGCAAAACTTATGTTTTTGTCTTTTACCTTCCAACTTGTTGACTTCAACTTTATTTCAATTTAGCTAGGTGGTATACACCTTCCTGGTAATGTTGTTCGGTAGTTTACTGACTAGCCTTGTTGGTTTACCGCAATGATGCAGGATGGGTCGTTTTAAATAGCCCTAACTGCTCACTCTGTATTCACCTCCCCCCTCTTTTTGTAGCTTTGTATGGCTGCCTTTGTCCTGGAGGATAAAAAGGGGCTACATTGTAAACAATACTTTTCTAAAAGTATCTATGACGTCATTTCAGAAATATTAATGAAGCTAACAGAAATAAACTATTGAATTAATTTAGTAATTTAGAAAATGTATTTATTTATATAATTGATTAAAACAGTTTCATTAATGTCTGAAATATTTTGTCAGAGACAAATTGAATTCATATTGTGTATGTTAGGAAAATATATCCATTCTGGAAACACTATTTGAATAAGAAAGCATGAACTATTAACTATATTACCTTTGAATAAATAAACACAGCACTATGTATTCAACAGACCTTTATTTTTAATACATATTTATTTTAATTATGTACAAATATCTTTAATATTTTTAGTTACACAAAAATGTGTTCTTACTGTAAGAACAGGTTTGATTATATTATAATTATATTATTATTATTATTATTATTATTATTATGTTTCCACCATCTGTGTAGCAGTAAATAAAACGGATAAAAGTTGTTGGAGGTATATTTACACACGCTTTATTTTATACAAAAAACATTCAATTTCACACAGTTGATCAGATAAGATAAAATTCACAAGATACCTTACAAAGTCATATATTTTCTGTGGAGATGGTTTCTCCATTAAATAACCCATAAAACACAACCACTTTCAGTTACTATGTAATATGTGATAATTATCCATGGGTCTTTAATATTTACATTAAAAGTCAAATTTTAATCATAAAACTTTACACTCTCAAGAAACATTTCCTAAATAGAACAGAAAATAAATAGTTCTTAGCTCAGAAAGCTGAGTTACCTGCAATAATAATATGTATATTAATCATAAAGAAAAAGGTTTAAAAATGTATTAATTCTCTAAGAGTAGTATTATATATGTCTAAAATAACAGTTCTAAAATAAAATCATCAATTAAATTCTAAGCTAATTTTAGATCTTATATTGATGCTGTGACTAATTTTAAGGTTTATATCTATCACAGCTCTAAAGTTTAGAAATACCAAAACAAATTAAATATCAGATTTTCCTATTATTATTAAAATAATGAGCACTTTAAAATTAGGATATATATTTCAAATAATGGTGCATTTATAAGTAGTAAAATGGTAAAAGAACAAAATTATATACACAGGCAGCAAATTTGTCATTCATTGTAAAGTTTATAGAACAGTTAATTTATGATATAAATTACATTTGTAATACATATTTAATAACTAACAATTATTCACGTTCCGTTAACTATTTTTCAAGTTATTGATACAGCTCAACTGTCGCCGCAAAGTATTTCAAATGTTAATAAAGCTCATACTCTTCAAATACAACTGTTCATGTATAGGACAGAGCCTGAAATCCGAGCTTTAATGTTAGCGTCATAAGAGTTAGATATGATTGCATGGACTCTTACATGCCATGACTGGCCCATCAGGAACAACTAATACACTCTACAAACTAAACTGAAACACATGAAACAGAATCAATTGTGGGGCCCACCAATCTAAATGATGAGACGCGTTGTGCATGGACATAAATATCTCGTTATTTAAACATTGGTTGGCTATTTTAGAATATGGTTTACAACTAATAGTGGTTAAAGATATAAAACGATTAAACACGGTTTATTTTTTATCGTTTATGATTTAAAAAAATAATCCCTAATAGGTGATTTAGATGATTTTCAGCGGCTTTCACCACAAGAGATATATCACAGTTATATAATAAAAGTAAGCGGTTATAAACACACACAGACAACACCACATTAAAGTCTTATTTATGATAAAGATGATATTCCTTTCAATAAATATTATCAGAGAGTTTGTGGAAATATTGAAGTATTACAAATATAAAAACTTTTCTTGGATGGTCAACAATGTATGTAAAAGAATATCATCTTTATCTTATGCCGAGATCAAGATCAACTTAACTTTAACTTAACGCAACGTTAACTTAAAGTTAACTCAACTTAAGAAAACAGATGGGTTATCATGATTCACCTAACTTAACGTAACAACTCGAGCCCAACACCTGCATTCTCGAGTATGATCTGTGATTTGTACTAGTTGTAAAGTGGTGATCTGTGAATGTTTACATTTTTAAATCGATATAATAAATATCTATTACAAATTTTTTTTTGATAAATTTAGCTTTCCTATTTTAGTTTAATTATTTTGTTTCAAAGTTTGATCACAGAACTTAAGCTAAATAGTAAGTCTTTGTCATAAAATCAACAAATGAACTACTAAATAGCCTTGTAGACGTCACTGGCATAATGATTGGCTGGTTAGATCACGTGATACCCTTCAAGTAACGTTCACTCAGTATAAGACCTCCCAGGACATCTCTTACGTTAAGTTAACTTTAAGTGAGCGTTAAGTTGATCAGGATCCCGGCATTGGTAAGAACTGAAGATGGTGTAACATCTATATAATAACACCGATACACGTGGTCATAGAAAACTGAAGCTAATATAGAATATAGAGAGGGGCATACAAATAAAAAATATAATATTTTAAGATAATGAAGGTTTGTTTAATTATGTTTAAAGATTTAATGACCACCGTTCAAACTATTAATACCGTAGAGTGAGGATGTTTGCCTTTAAGTGAGTACCGTCTTTAAAACATATAGCTAATTGGGGCATATATATGAGTACCGTCTTTAAAACATATAGCTAATTGGGGCATATATATGAGTACCGTCTTTAAAACATATAGCTAATTGGGGCATATATATGAGTACCGTCTTTAAAACATATAGCTAATTGGGGCATATATATGAGTACCGTCTTTAAAACATATAGCTAATTGGGGCATATATATGAGTACCGTCTTTAAAACATATAGCTAATTGGGGCATATATATGAGTACCGTCTTTAAAACATATAGCTAATTGGGGCATATATATGAGTACCGTCTTTAAAACATATAGCTAATTGGGGCATATATATGAGTACCGTCTTTAAAACATATAGCTAATTGGGGCATATATATGAGTACCGTCTTTAAAACATATAGCTAATTGGGGCATATATATGAGTACCGTCTTTAAAACATATAGCTAATTGGGGCATATATATGAGTACCGTCTTTAAAACATATAGCTAATTGGGGCATATATATGAGTACCGTCTTTAAAACATATAGCTAATTGGGGCATATATATGAGTACCGTCTTTAAAACATATAGCTAATTGGGGCATATATATGAGTACCGTCTTTAAAACATATAGCTAATTGGGGCATATATATGAGTACCGTCTTTAAAACATATAGCTAATTGGGGCATATATATGAGTACCGTCTTTAAAACATATAGCTAATTGGGGCATATATATGAGTACCGTCTTTAAAACATATAGCTAATTGGGGCATATATATGAGTACCGTCTTTAAAACATATAGCTAATTGGGGCATATATATGAGTACCGTCTTTAAAACATATAGCTAATTGGGGCATATAAGTGAGTACCGTCTTTAAAACATATAGCTAATTGGGGCATATATATGAGTACCGTCTTTAAAACATATAGCTAATTGGGGCATATATATGAGTACCGTCTTTAAAACATATAGCTAGTTGGGGCATATATATGAGTACCGTCTTTAAAACATATAGCTAATTTGGGCATATATATGAGTAACGTCTTTAAAACATATAGCTAATTTGGGCATATATATGAGTACCGTCTTTAAAACATATTGCTAACTGTGGCATATATATGATTACCGTCTTTAAAACATATAGCTAATTGGGGCATATATATGAGTACCGTCTTTAAAACATATAGCTAATTGGGGTAATATATATGTTTTCTGAGTGCATATTAGTTGAACAGGCACTCACTATCCCATCCTAGCAGTCCAGTCGTGGAAGAAACACACTATCAGTGTAGCAAACTTTAAATACACCATATTTTAATACAGGTACTCGTTTTTATTTATGTGCATTGAATCAAACTAATCGTTAGAGTTATCTGCCTTCATTTAAATCATTATTTAATTCTGAGGCTAACGAGAGAAAATTATGTTGTGTTAGTTTTTTGCTTCACAAATTCGTACATTTTAAAACCACTGTTTAATTTCCCTCTTGAACTAAGTTTTAAATAATTATTAATTATATTCAACACGTTGCTTAGCTATGCGTGTTTTAGCGTCATGTTCACAAATTGCCATATAATCCTATAAATCTACTTAGGACAACCCCAATAATTTATCTTTAAACTAAACTCTAAAACTTCCATATTTGGTTGGTTTAAATTCTTATAGATATCTCAGTTAATGTAAACATATGGTCTAGTTTGTTTAGTATCGACTCAATCAATATAATAATTTGGAAGATTGTCTGTTAGATTACTACAGATTACAATATTGATTAGGTATATTAATATCTTGTAATAACTATTTTAATTTTTAATAACATACTTTTTTAAACGGCTGAATTATGATATAATACATTAAAATATATAGTTCACACACGTGAAATAATCATAACAGACTATTTATTTTACTCACAATCGTGAAACATTCTATTATAGTGTTACAAAACTATTTTAATAATGCATTATAATTTTTGGCCTGTAATTTATTTCGGTTATTGAATAATTTCCTTCAAATTAAATATTCAAACTAACTATATTTTGGTCAAAACTAATTAAATATGTTTTACGAACACATTAAATTTATTGTGTTTTAACTTTCTGAAAAAAGTTCAACATTACTTCTGGTGCTTAGTGCAGGGATTTTACTATATTACAATCAAAATATTTGACTTTAATTTCGTATTAAATCTAATACAAATCATAATTATTCAATAAACTCTGATATAGCTTAATTGATGTTAAATACAGTTAAATTTATAGCAAACATAATAATTATGCACATTTATATATTAGTAATAATGTAACATCATTTTCATACATTTATCTACTGCTTTAAATATATATGATTTAAAAAAAAGAGTTAAAATTGATTACTTATTACTGTAGAAAACTTGTTTTAGTTATGAGCCAGCTTGTGGGGTGATTGTGATGTCGCAATGATCAGTGTACAATTTGTTTCGAATGTAGGGTTACATGAACTCGTTTATTTTGTACATTTACCACCATTTATATTTTTAGATTTTAAAGAATTGGGGGGGGGTTACAATATTTATAATTATATCAAACTGTTCTTCTTGTATGCATCAATACTTATCAATCCTATCTATCCAAATGAACAAGTATTAAAAAAACTGACATTCCGTATAGGAGCTTTCAATGTTACAGAACAATTCTATTATCAAAGAACAAAAATAGTGAAATCATATATGTATTTGTTGATGGATTGATCAATACCAAATATTAATTACAAATTAAATATATGTTGTATAGCTTTTTAAATATTTAATTTTATGTTAAATATAATATTAAATGTTTATGGAATAAAATTAAAAACACATATTTTACATACAACTTTTATGTGCTATTCCATTACCTTTGTCTCAAATAAATTTACTTCATTTAACCTTACCTTTTGAAATTTTAAACATACTATTTAATTTACCCACAATTTTGAAACATTTTATTAGAGTGTTACAACATTCATTTAGTGGATTTATTTTTATATTTTAAAAGCGTATTTATTATATATTATTATCATTACTATTATTATATTCTCGTTAATATTAGATTTCAAAATAAGAATTGAGTGAGCTATCGAAATATACAAAAGAACAAAGCCACAGAAAATAATTGCTTAAGACAGTTGTGATTTGATTCTACTAGAATAGTGAGTGTTGAAATCACGGTTCACTAAACAAGCCTTGCAATAGACTTGAATTGAAATTCAGTGCGTTTATAATTTTGTAAGTTCAGCTAATCTATGTGATATTTTGATCTTGATTGAATTAAATAACCGGTGTTTATACAATTAAAATAGATCTTACTTTACAATAAAAAATAGGTTTCATGATTATATAATATAATCACAGAAATGTTAAAAATATATAATATGAAAAACACAATTACAAGATAAGTACAAACCCTAGTTTTATAAGCTAACACAATTAACATATTTTAGGATTTTTCTATTAAAACATTAAATTTTATTTTTTAATCTTTTAGATAGGTATTTCTTTTACTGATTTTTATGTTGAGAGTAAGAGGAAAGACGGTAAAGGGATATACGATGTTTTATCTAAAAAAAATTCATATAAAATGTATACTTACCTAAATATTTATTTTAACATAACTTATTAACACACACTAAACATGATATCCAATTCATTCCAAAATATTGCTATAAACTTAATTGAAGAAGTGTCCTTGTGACGTGTCTCTGCCATCACCGCACGATATATACTAGAGAGTAAATGGAGTACACATAGATACATAGAGTAGAATGACACACGTCCATTGCTAGACTACACTTACGATATGAATATCACTATTCAGAAACAAATCTCCTTTACAACAATCATTTCTTTTAAATCTGTTGGTCACGATCATTCGCTTTCACACGGATATATGACAACACACTTTCACACGAGTTCAAGTCCCATATCGACCAGAATAACTTTGTCCAAGTAACATTAATAACTTGCCTCACAACGGAACAGAAACATATTCATGACGTCACGAGTATCCTGGGAAACGTTGATTTATACAAAACTCGTCACATCCTGTGTCTTGTTTTCAACCTTTCACTCGTATTGGTTGAATTACTTGCTTTAGAATATAATGAATGGCTCAAGCCGGGTGCAGCTCGACATTGCAGTCAAATAGGGCTTTTTATTTTCTAAAAGAATTGCCACTAAGCCTGTTGCAGCACTAGAACAATGACATATTGTATGCGTGATATACTCCCTTAAAAGTGAGATATAATTTGGTTAACTGTGTTAATCTTATTGACCTCAATCCCTGTGGACACTGGTTCGTTTACCGAATTGAGACATTGTTCCAGTTATTGTGTGGTTCAAAACTATGCTAAAGATTTGAAAGAAACGAATAAAACAAAATGCTGTATTAGTCCTAATAACATGGAAGGAAACCTTTGGGGGTAAATATATTTTTATCATAGAGAATACATATGATCTTTAAATCGTAGTGTGTTTAACTTTATCAAATACATTTTCAAATAAATACATACCATAGGAAATAAATAACTTAAGAAAAAAATAATTTCAAATTAGCTGTAAATGTTGCTATATTGAAATTGGTATGTATGATCTTATTTAACATTTTATTTACTCTCATAAATATATGTATTGTTTCTCAATATAATTTTAACAAAATACAATAATTTATCATGATCCTATCTATATATAAAATTTAACATTTCATCACGTTTGATATTATTGGTATTCCAAACAAGTAAAACCAAGTTACATTAAAAGCTATAAACATTTCTAAGAACTAATATAAACTTAATGTTGTCCGAATTTAAACATTACATAATTATCCAGGAAGTTTTCTTATATAGCTTTTATGTAATTAAAATTGCAAACACTTCTTGTTGGAAAGTCAAAAGTAATTAAAAGAATTTTAGTAAACATATATTTAGATAGTAAAGAAACATCAATGCTTGTCAACTAAGTGCTAAACTTATTTAGGATGGCATAAATTGATCAAGGTTGAAAACGTTTTAAAGCCAAATCAAGCTTTTTGTATATTTGTGTTTGTGTAAGACTTTGTGTGCATGTTTTTTTATTTACAAAGTCTTGTTATATGTTATTACTAAGCTTTGTTCATTTAATTGAATTTATAAATATCGGTGAAGCTAAATTTGTTAATCGTTTTGCGATGAAACACTTGACAGTGGTATTGGTTCCCCCCCCGGAATTATCTCGTGTCGCGGCGGGCGCGGTTTGTCGACGAATAGGAAGTTTTCCTTCTTTCATTGCACTGTCCCGCTATCGTTCGTTGACCAAGTACACAACGAACGTTTATACAGCATAAGGAATAGTTAAAACATGTTCTATTGACGATCATATTTGTTGAGATATGTTGTAACCACTATTGAAATATGTAGAGTTTGTGAAGTTGTCCTCTCACTCACATATTGCCTAACTAAAACCAGTCGCACTTGCTATTGTCCTCGAGGTTAAACTGAAACTTCCAACGATGACGGCTTTGTTTGTGTCATGTCCAGCTGCACACGGGGTTTATAAAGGGTTCTCTACCCACTATAGCACCTTGCAGGCACCTTGTGTGGCTTAGTCCGTTGTTGCACAGCTGCTATCTTACCATCAGACCTGGGTGTGTGTGTTGCTGTGAACAGGGTCACCGTCAGCTGTGTTGATCTGGTTGGCTGGAGTGTAGTACTGTAACCAGAGGACATACCAGATTACAATAGCATACTAAGTACAGTAGCTTTGATCGCTCAGGTCAAGAATGGGAGGGGGCAAGTTAAGAGCAGTATTCTTGCAGTTTTTATAGAAAAAAGTGGTATAAATAATATAGTTTAATTTTCTTCCCGTCGTGACCTCAACATTTCTTGAATATCTTTCAAGAGTGTCCTAGAAGTTGATGATGGCTTTTCCTCTTCATTTAAAAAGTCTCTCATTAAATACTAATATACTCATGAGAGGTCTACAGCAGCTGGTGAGATTATGATGTGAAGGATATCATACTATGTGTTTCTACTGAAGAAATGTTTGATTTGTTTTGGCCAAAAAGAAATCTTACTATTTAAACTGCTAGAACACTTATATTTCTCGTGTTTCTCATCCCAACTTAACGCGTGGGTTCTGGGTGTTCTCCTCTTAACCTAGTACAGCATTGTGTTCATCCTTACTGACAAAGAGAGAACAACTAGAAACCGGATCTATATAAGAGATTAGTTATTAGCATTGTCAGAAACTCTCAAGAATTTCAAAACATACAAATTCACTGAATATATAAATAGTTTAACAGAATCTCTAAATTAACTACACGTTTCTGTTGTTGACGCAATATCCTAGCAGCGACTATAATGTAAATAGTATAATAGCTCCGTAGTGATACTAGGTGTATTATTTTCAGTACAAGGTTTTCTGATGAATTTAGTAGGAAAACATGTTTTGTGTCTAAAGAGGATGATTGATAAATTAGTAAACAGAAACCTAGAAGTTTGTTATAACTTGGTTTCATTGAAGCTTGTAATTTTTGATTAAAATAAAATATTGTTATAATCTATACATTTAATTATTCACTTATAATTAATTAATCGGATCAGTGACGTATATAATAGATATAGTCTAGTTTTCATAAAAAGAGGGTTTTTGTAAAATACAAACTTAATTTGTGCAGCCAGCACTGATAACATGTTGGTACATTATTAATGTTACCTTATAGGTATTGGTAATATCTATAAAAAGTGGCAACTTCAGATTACATGGTTTGACGTATGAACACGTTAAAATAAAGCTAGACACTTTTCTATATGTCAGAAAGCTGTTCCAAGGAGAATTGTATTGTAAAACAAATTTTATTAGGCCTATACCACTTTTAATTATTCATTTTATGTACAAGTATCTACAACATAGACAAACCATAAACAATATTCCACCATATTTTCTTCTGATGTATTTTTGGAGGACGCGATTAATGGTAAATTCATAAATTCTGGCATAATTTTAAATGTATATTCAAAATGGTTTGGATGCTTGTTTTTAAATCATGAACTTTTAACACTATATAACTGATGATCTCACACGTCCATCACAGACTCGGCCTAAACTATGAGGGAAGAAATACCCCAAGAATTGGAAAAGCCTTGGTGTCTCAGAGGTGGAGAATTGGTGCGGAAATTTCTCAGGTTTTATTCTTATGTCCAGGTGTCATTTCTCAACTATGTATAACATTATGAATAGAT
Organism: Timema californicum; assembly: GCA_902141385.1. Taxonomy (NCBI): domain Eukaryota; kingdom Metazoa; phylum Arthropoda; class Insecta; order Phasmatodea; family Timematidae; genus Timema; species Timema californicum. The sequence continues at coordinate 6,549 of CABFOW010006324.1, read as the reverse complement.
AATTAATGGCCTCCTTATTATATTCTAAGTTTCCTGTAAGCCTCATCTTTCCCAGATCAGTTTACTCCATCTATGTCTCCCTGAACTCACATCACAGCTGTGCCAAATCTCACACATACATGAACATGTTATATCGCCCTTCAAATTATATGTCTACATTGGCTCTTACCTACAACATCTGATTGGTTACGCAAGGATCTTCATCAATTCTAATAGTTAAAATAAACCATTATCATCCTTCATACATATATTTTAGATATAAATAAGAATAAAGTTTTAATTTCACGAATATAAAAACATTTTAAGAGCTGTTTACTAAACCCGATTATTGAAAATTTGAGATTTTTAGAAGTGATGTGAACAATCTCGTTTGAAATGTATGTATGAAGAGTGTTTATTAAGATTAGCAGAGTGATATGTTTGTTTTATATGAGGAAAACTTAGTAATTTACTGAAATTCTATTTTTTAAACTTATGTTCCAAGATAAAACAAGGGAAAGTTGGTATGACTGTGTTGATACATTTATTTAAATATACCTTTTCTCCTTTTAAAACAATACAAATACCATTTGATGGAAACTATGCAACCATTATATAAAACAATATGAGAAACCACCCACTCAAAATATGGATCTTCACTAATATAAAATGAACGCTTAACATTGTACCGCTAAATTCTCAGCTCTATCTTCATCTACCGGCTACTCCTTCTAATAAAAGCCGGCCCCAAACTAGTAAATAGTTCCGTTATAAGAAATAATACCTCAGAGCCACAAGGCGATACTCCTTTCATTGCTAACCTCAATATTTTCACAAAAACATTTATATTAATCACGTTTTATTGGTGCGTGGTTGAATTTTATATTCCATTAAGTGAATTATTTGCCGAGTGGTAACCAAAAACTATTCATCGAAATCCTTAAATAATGGGGGACAGCGATGGGAATTTATATCCTCTTTAAATTCAGATATTAAATTTTGCTTTAATTTATCCTACTCATTATATTACAAACCAGAAAACCATTTTACCACATTTCATACATAATCCTTTTTTTAATAATCATGTTCGATATGGTTACCATGAAACTTTAAAATCTTGCATTTGAAATCTCTACATTCCTGTTTTAAGGTATTCTTGAAAGTCAACTTATATCCCAAAGATTTAGTTAATAAAATAAGACACCTCATTACAACGTGAGTTTATAAACTTGTTTTATCAAATATTATGTCGTTAAGGCTCGCAGGTTAAGAATTTCAAAACTCTCATAATCGATTGGCTAAAAATAGACAGCTTTAACCTAGGAAAACAAATATATGTATTATTTTATATCGGATGTTTTAAAAACTTCTTTTAAAACTACAATATAGTTTATGATCCGAAAATATTTGATTGGGAATGTTAGAATTAAATCAGTTTTTTGTCGTTAATAATTCCTTGATATTTGATGGCATATTAGTAGTAATGAGATAATTTAGTCTATTAAAAATATTCTAATCCTTATCAAACTATAATTTAAAGAAATCAGTTTGAAAATCCAAAATTATATCCATCAGTTTATGTAGATTGTACTTACGCTGCAGATTGGGGAAGCAGATGGAGAGCTATTGGTCGACTCCAAACTACCATCGCTTCTCGTAAAACTAAGAGAAAGAAAAAGAAAAAAAGAAAAAAACTAAATATAAAATAAAAGTCAAACTGGTTCTAGAGAATAAAAATTCGATAAATAAAGGTCATGCATTAATCAATATTTCTAAATAATGAAAATAATTACATTCATACTAAAATAAATTAATCATTTTTTTTTTGAAATAATAAATTAATAACATAAATGTAAAATTAAATATTGAAGAACGCATTTAAAAATACTCTTTGTGGAATTGATTTCATTTTATAATTCATGGCTATTAACTTTTACCAATTGTTACAAAAGATAAAATATTTGTGACGGTCCTGTGCCTTGGCGTTTGATTTATTAAACTATATAATAAAACATAAAATAAACTTAAAATTACTGTCATGGTTAATATGTTGGTATAAAATAATAAACACTTTTTTACGAATTTAAATGTAAAAAAAATAATCTAAATTTTGTTGTTGTTTTGGTACCTATGGTTTTACATATTTAAATAACTTTTTTTGCTTGACTCTTATAATAGTTTGAGTACTTTCAAGTAGTAAATAAGCAAAGGAAATAATATAGAAATCTTATAATTTAATGTCAATCTTTCACTTCTTCCAAATGAGGTTTTCAAAAAATATTATATTTAAAATGTTTAAAAACAAAGGGCCTTAAGGCGACTGGCCCTTTTCATTTGGCGTAGAAATGCAAAGCCATGAGAACGGCTATCTTCAATAATTTTTATTGGTTTGCAATTTTCTTTTCGGAGACAGTTTGTTCAAGAATATAAGCATGTTGATTAAGTTATACTTTTTATATATAAACCTCCTTTATTATTTGAACAGTGACCAAATATTTATAAATTGAACATTTTTAATAGAAAGCTGCCGGATTCATTACAAAAAGTAAGAAAATTTTACAATTAGTAAACATCAATACATTATCTTAGAAGGAGTGTTGAAAATATTAACATAATAATCTCAATAATTCTTGAGAAAACTGATATTTCCAAACTTATGATTTTTCCAAAACAATCTAATGTTTTCGTGATCCATCTGTTCTTGTTGACGCGGAAGAATACTTTGGTTTGTTGTGAAGCTACGCCACGTCTTTCCCCCTCCCGCCCACCATCCTACAAAAAAAGGTTTTAGACTCGCAGTCGACAGGAACAAGAACCTTAACTAATTTCTAATGATTCTTATAGCACTGTTTGTGACGGGCAACTCCGTGCGGGATTGCTAGATTCTATATTACTGACCTTAGAATGGTAACGTGGGGGTCTACCAGATCCACAACTAGTAGCTACTGGGAATACTTTTTACGTTAGGTTGATTACATTTCTCTCGCGCTCAGCACCTTCCTCTAAGACTCTCTCCTATTTATATTTCGTATAACCAAGGTGTTTGACACGTTCATCGTCCGTTTATAGTTATCTGAAGACACTGGGGTGCTAAAAGATTCCCACCTTATTATTTGTCTAACAGTTTTACACCCAATTGTTTCTTCAGTTAAGTAACAAATTCACAATAAATACTGTACCATAGTATAGAGATAAGTTTATTTAATTAAATAGCTAAAAGTTGGAGTAGTCTATGTTTGTTTTTTGCAATGTTCAATGCATTTTGTATGTGAAAAATAATCTGAAATGAATAGTATGTTTATCTAATGGAAAATTCTACAACAATGACGTTTTGTAGAGTGGAATGGCATCGTCAGGTGGTTGGTAAGAACAGACACATTTTATTATTATTTGCACAGTGAACTGTAACATGGACCGAAAACTGCGATGCCTGACAATTGTTAAAGATAGCACGGTAAATTTGATTCTTGTTTCGCAAAGAGCGATATTTTGAATAACTCTAAAATGACTATGTGTAGAAACTTTGGATACAATTACAATATATTCTATTTAGAAAATTTTAAAAATTTACTCAAATATTATGTGTTTTTCTTAACGAAGTAAATCCATAAGTAATTGACTATAACTATATAATACAATTACTTATGGAAACAGAGAATATGTCTGGAGGTGAAATTGATGTAAATTTGTAATACATAAGTTTTCAAATGAGTACGTTTTTACAATTCCTTTCAAATTTAGTTGTAAAAACAAAAATAAGTGGTAACCAAAGCTAAATAAACACAAAAAACAGTGGGAGTATGTTGGAACCCCACGTTACCAATTTTGTAACAAAATTTCACGTTACTGTTTAAGGTTTAGTTGTGTTTAGTTTGCCACGAAAAATATATAAAAGAAAACAATAATAAATCATAATCTAGGCAAATTAAATGTATGATGTCTACTTACATGCTATTAATTAACTTACCCTTCCATTATCAAAATCTCTTCCCCCTCCAATAGTAAGCCTGGCTTTGGCCTTCATAGCGTCTGACAAAGGTATCTACAAATACAAGAATACAAACAATAAATATCATTTGTATTAGCTTACTCTCTGTTCGTTGATGAATAACTGAAAGAAATCTGTAAATTGTAAAAATTCCAACAGGTCATAATGATTTCACCCGGGAGCTTTGGGTAATTTTGTAAATTATCTACCACTGAGGTATCCAGTAACCATCCTATGCTGAGAGTCAAAGCTTAGGGCAGATTCTGTGAAGGACGTGTGACATCATTTGCTTCTATGGGCTATAATTGATACCATAGCTACTGAGAACTTGAGGGTCGGGCTTATGCTGGCGTTAGTACAATGACAATTGAGCGAATAGTATGGGGATAGGTCACTGCTTGTACTATTTCACTATTCACATACCTTTCGTTTAGCCAGTAAGCTTTCCTTGCTTCATCCCACTATGGTATGGATTTTAAGATTGAGGCATAGTGTAATAAGTCAAGGTAAGTATATAATATGGATGATTTAAGCCTCAAGTATCACTAACATATTTTCAAGGCGATTAATTTCAAGAATGAAGAGTACATATTTAATATAATCGTGTACAGTGAGGAGTAAAGTATATTATAATGGCATAGTATTTATAGTGTCAATGTGTGTTAGCTAAGAAGTTGAGTTACCTTTGCCCTGGAAGCCTCCGTGTGGGACTTGTAACAGAACTCGAGGAGCGCCACCGCCATAGCCAGAATTAGTCCACCAATCAGGATATAGAATATTCCCGCCACGTTACTTAGGGAGAGCTCATTTCTTGAAGCGTCCTGTTATCATTGGAATGTTGGAAAATTACAATCCTCTTCACATGTATAGAGTTTAATTATAGTAATGCATAGTACAAATATTAATGATTACAACTGATGTAAATTGTGTTGATTGACTTAAAAACAATATTATAAAATCTGTTTTAATTGTGTCATAGATTAAGTGAATCAAACCCCCTTCTGTGGTCATATGGTCTAAGGCATAAATCTAACAATAGAATAGACTGACGATGATGGGGAAGATCGAGTTTTGAATCTTGTTTTTAAAACCCATATTGTACTCCCCCTTCAATCAAATGCTATGCTCGTCCTTTAAATATAACCTTTCCAATACCTAAAACCCATAGTTAAATTAGTACATAAGCTTATAGCCTGAACGGGTAGTAATAATCAGCGCTAAACATAAATATTATATTTGCTTCTCTGCAAAAAAAAACATAAAGTAAGCTGCAGGCGTGACAAAATTATCCATACTTTAGACATTATTATTTACAAATTGTAAATTTTATTATTTTACAATAAATTATTTAAAGATCTAATGAAATATTTGTAAGTACGACACATATCAAATACCGTAAATATGTGTGTTCAATATTTAAAGAAAGCGTTGAGATATTTTTGAATTGATAAATCACAATTTAAATACTTACTCTGAAATTAGAGGTTTGTTTAAATTTATATTAATAATATTATCAAACATAAGGGATATTTATATTGATAAAAAATTACCAAAAATATTGCCCACGTATTGCCCCTAACTTACCTGCTTATCTCTATACCTCTTCCCTAGATTATCTGCTTATATCTATACCTCTTCCCTAGATTACCTGCTTCTCTATATACCTCTTCCCTAGATTACCTGCTTATACCAATAACTCTTCCCTAGCTAACCTGATTATCTCCATGCCCGGTCCCTAACACACTTCCTTATATCTATACCTCTTCCCTAGATTACCTGATTATCTCTATGCCTGGTCCCTAACACACTTGCTTATATCTATACCTCTTCCCTAGCTAACCTGATTATCTCCATGCCCGGTCCCTAACACACTTGCTTATATCTATACCTCTTACCTAGATTACCTGATTATCTCTATGCCTGGTCCCTAAATCACCTGCTTATATATATACCTCTTCCCTAGCTCACCTGCTTATCTCCATGCTTGGTCCCTAACTCACCTGCTTATATCTATACCTCTTCCCTAGATCACGTGCTTATCTCCATGCCCGGTCCCTAACTCACCTGCTTATATCTATACCTCTTCCTTAGCTTACCTGCTTATCCCCATGCCTGCACTCTGTGCGATCGTACCACCATCGGTTCTTAAGCTTTGTCAACTCTCCATTCTCGATTAAGGATAATACGGCCAGGTTGATTGCATCCCTTGAACAAATATCACACAATCAGAGATAGTTCGTCCAGTTCTCTTAAACAAAACACCACACAATCAGAGATAATTTGCCCAGTTCTCTTAAACAACACACCACACAAAGATAATACGCCCAGTTCTCTTAAACCACACACCACACAGAGATAATACACCCAGTTCTCTTAAACAACAGACCACACAGAGATAATACGCCCAGTTATCTTAAACCACACACCACACAGAGATAATACGCCCAGGTCTCTTAAACAACACATGACACAGAGATAATACGCCCAGTTCTCTTAAACCACACACCACACAATCGAAGATAATACACCCAGGTCTCTTAAACAACACATGACACAGAGATAATACGCCCAGGTCTCTTAAA
>CABFOW010006323.1:6986-33170 GCA_902141385.1 Timema californicum | reverse complement strand
ATTTTTTACTCTGTCTCCCACTGGAGATATATCTACTCAGAAAAATCAAACATTCCCATTTTCATCAGCCAAAAAATCTTGGAAGGGCTCGAAACACTCCTGTTTTCTCGCTTTAAGTAAGATCTATTAGCATCATGGTTCTTGGGAAAAATAAAATTGGTTTGATTGTTTTGCTTGCTTTCCAGTGAAATTTTGGCTCGAAAATTGAAAAAAAAATATATTTCATTGCTCAAATTTGACCCTTGATAAAATTTCAAAAATACATCAGAAAATTAAATTTAAATAAACCAAAACAGTCAGAATGCTCTTTGGAGTAGACTGGTTTTCAAATTTTTTAGTATTCTCAATTGGGGGAAAAGTTATAGCAATTGCTCCTCCCCAAACAGTGAAGATTTTTACAAAACAAAAATTAGTTTTGAACTCTCTAAACATGTCTAAACAACTCTTTATGTTAAAAGATGAATTATTAGTAGTGGAATTCAATTTTTGGTAAAGTTGACAATTGTGTTAATTTATCATGAAAAAACTTATATATGATGTAATATAATATAATATAATAATAATAATAATAATAATAATAATAATAATAATAATAATATAGTAATTATAATTTGAATTATGAATGAAAAAGTTTTTGGTCGGACATAATTTTGTCTATATCCTCGAGTGAACTCAAGCAAATATTATGAGACATCACGGGAAATGTGGCGGAAATTGGAAGAGATATATTAATCCAAAGGCCTGGCAAGAAAGGCAACCCTTTTGAAGAGGTTAACGCTAGCGAAAGTGGTGGACATAAGTGACGTTCCCACGCATTTCAACAGTTTTATCGACTCTGTAGACAAGTTGACAACATGGAAGTCGCGATCAACCCAGACTTGTTGACGATTTTATTATTCTACAGCTCACCAACTGGTTTTAAGAACTTTCGGCACACCTTTGAATCGCGTGACGAATTGCCGACGTTGGATGGGCTTCGCATTAAAATAATAGAATAAAGTAATGAGCGGAACGTATCGTCAGGGGCCATGTTTGTAAAGAAAAATGGCGGCTGGCGCGATCGTAAAGACAAACCCGAAGTGAACAAAAGTGACTGCAAATAACGGAGGCGTATACATGAAATACGATGTTTTAAGTGCTGAAAGCTTGGACACAAGGCGAAAAGTGTCGAAGCAAGGACAAAAAGGAAATGTGCGAATAACGTATGCTTAAGTGTCTCGGCATGCAAGTCGAACGATCCAAACCGTGAGTGGTGTCAGGACAGCGGCGCAGCAACGCACTTGTGCAATGTAACAGAACTTTTTCGTGAAATGTATGACCCAGTGCACGGTGCGCTAAACTTTGCGAACAGCGCGACAGCTGACACGGCAGGTGTAGCGAAAGCACACTTTGTAACAAACGTATTCGTGACTAAAGATACGTAACGCTAGACAATGCAATGTATGTACCCGACTTGAGAACGAACCTGTTGTCTGTCATTAAGATAACGGGTCGTGGATTTCATGTTTGATTTCAAAAATAGGGTGCCATTATACAAGGCTCAGACGGGAATACTGTACCGAGTGCTGTCAGAGTCGACAACTTGTACTACGTGTGTGGATTCAAACAGGACAAGTGAACTGCCACAGACACCTGGGTCACGCTAATGCGAAGGACATTGCGAACACCGTTCATAAAGGTGTTGTGAACGGAGTTGTGCTGGCGGATTCAGCAAGTAAGTTGAACTGTGACATTTGTATACGGGGAAAAATGACAAGGTTCCCGTTTCCCAGCAAACCAAACCGTCACACATACAATCAGATCCATGCAGACCCATGAGGACAACGTCCATGGGAGTAGTAAAGTATTTTTGCTAATTTATCAATGACAGCACCAGTTGGTGTGAGATTTGATTCTTATGGTAAAAGGCTGAAGTAATCAAAGCCACTATTGAGTACATAACCCTCATGTTTAATGTTGTGACAGAAACATAAATCCACAATCAAAGATCTAAATGATGTGTAGGGACTTTTTTCTATGTTTTTGTATGAGCGCATCAACTAGCATTTGTTCTCAATACTAGTTATTAATCTGACACCCCTGGACCTATGCTGGTAGTGCCCATGTTTTCTCAGATGGTATATTCATTCTTTTCACTCCTTTGCAGGACTTTGCTGTCAAATCATCTTGGATTTTATTCACGAGGAAAGAAAGTTATTTCGTGCATGAATCTGAAATTATGTTTTTAATTTTACCTCATCATTTAATAGATGTTTCTCAACTAATGTTTTGAAAACCCTCTAATTTTATCTGCAAGAAAATAATTAACCTGATTCTTAAGAGTACACTAACATTGAACAAGATAGTCAATCTTAACAAAGTTAAATATGCAGCTAATAAATAACTCAAGGGTATAAGAAAGTTTTACCTTCTATTTATAATGAGCCTTTAAATGAAAACATGAATTTTGAAAAGAACTNTATAAGAAAGTTTTACCTTCTATTTATAATGAGCTTTTAAATGAAAACATGAATTTCTTTCTTTCAAAATAGCTTACAAATGACCCATATTGGTTTGCACAGATTAGAATGTCAAGCCCGTATATTCTGGCGGCAGCTTTGCTGATGATAAGTTTGGGCTCCACATCAAAACTGCAAATATTGAGGAATGTATTTTCCTAAATATCCTACCACTTCTTTTTTTATGAATGAATACTTATACATTTCCTCTAAATATGGTTATCCTCATCCCTACTCTACTAAAATCATGAAATAGATTATCATAAATTACTGATAAAAATATTGGGTGTTATACTAAAATGTTTTCTTTATGTGTTTAAATAGTGTGAATTCCATATTGTACCGTTACAAAATTCAAACTTGTTTTATACACTAAAATATCACCTACAACCAATCTTATTGCATTCATTTTATTATGTTAAAATTAAATTTAAAAAAATTATTTTTCTTTAGGTGGAGTTGGACTGATTGACTACACTAGTACAAATTCTACAATTAGAAATATTCCAAAAGGCCGTGAGAAAATGCTCTTTAATAAGCAAAATCACTTCTCATGTAAGACCTGCGGTAAATGTTTGGCATCAAAAGAAAGCTTGGAAGATCATCAATATCTTCACTTCCCAACACATGAATTTGGCTGTGACTTTTGTGACAAATTATTTTCCACAAAACGTCAATTAAAAAGACATGTGAGGCACAATCACTATCAAAAAAAACATGAGTGTAAAGTATGTTTGAAAAGCTACACAACTAAATACTATCTTTTCAAACATCAGAGACTCCATCAGCGCAAAGGGTTACCCAAAGAACATTTGTGTGACATCTGTGGTCATGATTATAATACTCTAGGGGGCTTAAAATCACACATTTCAGGTGTACATTTACATCAAAAACGATACATATGTGACATATGTGGTGGTGGGTTCGGCGACTCTCACAAGTTTTCAAAACATATGGCGACTCATTCAGAAGATAAAAGATTTGTTTGTGCATTGTGTGACAAATGTTTTAAAAGGAGGGATGATGTAAAAAATCATATTTCAAGAGCTCATCCCAAAACAATGGGTTTGCAAATAGAAAAATTACACTGTTCCCTTTGTGAAAAAGTTTACTCTACCAAGGTGGGGCTGATGAAACACATGGTGAGACATTCTGGGGAGAGAAAGTTTGTGTGTGACTTGTGCGGAAAACGTTTCATGCATCCATTTGACCTGTCCAAGCACAAGAAGTCCAGCATTCACAATGGAAAGTAAAGAAGACATCCCACTAATACAACACAAGTTTTATTAATATAATCTCAAAATTAAAAATTAGGAATAAAATATTTTCTTTGCTAAAATTAGATTTGTTTTAAAATCATTTATAAAAACCATTTCACAGTATTAATGTGTTATATTATAACTAAATTTTAAGATAAACACAACTTATTTGCTGATCTTAAACCACTTAGTGAACAGAAGCACTCAATTTGTGTTTGTTACTTTTCAACCTAACCTCAAATCAAACCCAGGATTCTTTTAATTCAAAACATCTAGACTAGTGGTTCCCAACCTACAATCTTCTATCAGGTGACCAGCTAAAAGTAAGACGTTTGTGTGCATGTATGTGGAAACATCTATTAGGCATAGTTTGCTAAAAAAAAAGTTTTACTTTTATTTCATCAATTTGTGAATGTGTAGAATGACAGGCCTCCGCCATGGTTCGGATTCCACGTTAAGCTGTACGTTCTTTATTACATCACACATTAGCGTAAGTGTGTGTAACCTGAACGGATAATAATAATAATAATTTGATTTCATTATAAAATTATTTGTAATGTCTTGAAATCTTTTAAAATCAAAACCCATGTAAAATTACCATTATTATAAATCCATAGTCCTAGCTCTTTGGATCATGTATATAATTATCAAATTATAATTTAAAAAAAAATGTAAATGTGTTTATTGTTATGTGTTAAATGTGTTTTAAAATAAAATATATCCTCCTTAAGAGTACTCCACTAATATAACACTAAATTTTACAGTTTCCAGAATACACAGCAAATGTTAATCTTTATAACCACCTGGTACTTAGAACAGTTTGGTCACTGAAATCATTACAAGTTAGAATAAAATTTGAACATAATACAGAAAATAAAAGTATGATTTTCATTGAAATATATATTTATGTTGAAATAGAATGTTTTTTTAGACTTTAAACCCAGATTTAGTTAAGTTTGTTGAGGTAAGATGCTGCTGATGAAGTTAAATACAAAAGTGGAAGATCTTGGTGTTGTATGATTTGTCGAAAAATAACAATCAACTTGTTTATTGATTTGGAGATTTCTTATAATATTAGATGAAATAAGACAAACAAAATTGCTCAGGCTGGATACGTGACTTGGGGCTTTCCATCGTGGATACCACACCCACAGATTAAACCACTGATCTCTATACTATACTGAATGGACATAAACACCCCCTTTGCAACAGACCAAATCATGACGCTAAAGTTTGTCATCTGCTTGCTGGCAAGGGGACAAATTTAACGGTTTCTTTCAATGTTCTAGTGTAAAAATGTGTGTTTGGTGAATTTTTTTTTAAAAAGTGAAGTGAAATACCTACTTGATTGAAGACACGTTTACATTAAAGGATAAGGAATATACAATTCAGTTTTAAAGGTAATATTGTACAAATAAGAATAAAATCTTTAATGTATTAAATTATGTAACTAAAACCCATGTTTACATTCTCCCAAGACTACAATATATTTAAAATAGGCTATTAGATTTAATAATGATTTCAGAAACATTATTATATTTAATATTCAATAGTTAAAATTAAAAAAGTTATCTTCAAACTTAATTAAATTCGTAGGAGTGACCTGGTGGTCTAGGGGTAAGGTGTCAGACTTCTATGCTGTCATCCGGGTTTCAATGCTCGGTCCCGGCAAAGATTTATCTGATTACCAAACCCTTCCTTCACCTCTGACAAGACATCTTGTGAATGTGAGGAATGCCAGGTCTCCACCGTGGTTCGGATTCCACGTTAAACTGTAGGTCCTTCATTTCATCTCACATTCACTCTACCATTGCACATTAGCGTAAGTACGTATAACCCGAACGGTTAGTAAGACGTGGTGCTAATAATAATAATAATAATAATAATAATAAAATTCGTTTGAATGACAAACTTTGTGTATTAGTTTTACATTATAATTAGCAGTTAGGTTGCATATTCTATTGCTTTCAGAAACCATATTATATTTAATATCTGATAACTTTAATGAAATAAATTTTCTCAAAATCTGATTATTTTTGTTCAAATGACAAACTTTGCTTTTGGTGTCTAACGTTCATTTAGCTTATAGGTTTGTAGGAAGTATTGCTATTTTAGCCTAAAGTGACTTATTTAAAGAAACAAGACATGAGTGTTGAACTTAGTAATGCTCTTCAAATTTCTAACTAACCCATTTATTTGATTTAACTAATCATACTTTGATATATCTCTATAATCATAAAATTAGCAAACAATGACAAAATAAATTATCTTGTATGTGAGAAAGCAGGAAAGAGATACCCAAAAGTTTCGTTTCTTCTTACACAATGGTGTATAGAAATTTTAACCGCATATATACCTTCAATTATATTATAGATATCAATGAATGTACATCTGTGACTGAAATTTTCGAGTTATCATTGCATGCATTGTGTGAGAGAGAAGGAAACTTTCGGGTATCTCCTCTCTTACACACACACACACAAGGTAATGGGTATTTTGACATCTTTAACTAATTTGATAGAATATGTGTGATCAGTTAAATGAAATAAATGTATTAATATATATCTATTATGTATAAATGTTTATTTCCAATTATTAATAAACATATCAGACTGCTAATTAGTTATTCTCAATTGGTCTACAACCTCTGAACTTAAACTTTTTCTCGTTATAATTCAACATGGCTGCAGGACGTGATTAAAACGAAAGCTTCCAGATGGTGGATGAAATGAGAATTCCTGTTTTTGATGGCAATGACTACGAGTGTTGGAAATAGAGAATCACGTTGATTCTAAAATTAAAGAAATGTGAAGAGGCAGCGACGAGAGAAAGAGTTCGACAGATAAAAAGTACGAGTGTAGTGAAAAGGAATTGAAGGCAATCAATGTGATTTACAGTGGTATTTCAAATGATCAGGAACAGTTTATAAACGACAAAGAGACGGCGTATGAAATTATGAAAAAGTTAGACGAAATGTACTTAAAGGAATCTACTGCATTACAAATTTGTATACGAGATAGATTATATAAATTGAGGTTAACTGACGTTGAAGGTTCAAGTGCCTTTTTTACTGAGTTTGAAAAGTTAGTGAACGAACTTAAAAGTGCAGTTGCTAATGTAAGTGAAAAAGAAAAACTGAGTTATATGATTAAAATGCTTCCAAATTATTTAAGCTATGTTGGTGATTAAATTGATGTACTGAAAGAAAGTGATCAAATTGTTGAATATGTAAAAGTAAAATAAAAATGGTTGAATTAAAATAAAAAAGGAAGGAAGCAAAAACCGTTCAAGTGCATTTAAGGCTGAAAGAAAGAAAAATACAAAACTTGTTTTTAAGTGTGGCAAGTATGGACATTTTAATGCTTAGTGTACGAGCACGAGACCAAGCGAAAATTGGTGGAGGCCTAGAGGCAGCGCTCAGCAGCAAGGAGGCGGACGCCAACAACAACAACAATATTGGCAACATTGTGGTGGCGTTGGCGGAAGAGGAGCCGGTTGAGGCTTAAGTCAGCATTGTCGATCTGGCGGTTGGCAACCAAGGCAAAATCAACAAGGACCGCAAACTGAAGACGGTAATGCGAGTAGTTTTAATACGGGAATCGAGGTAAGACCCAGATTGGAAAAATCGTACGTTGAAGTTAATAGTTGCATCGGTAAATTAGAATGGTTACTTGATAGTGGTTGCTCTGATCATGTCATAAATAATGATGAATATTTTTATGAATTTGTAGAACTCAAAGTACCAATGAATGTCAAAGTCGGAGATGGTCGGTTTTTAAAGGCAACTAAAATAGCTAATGTTTTACACAAATTCAATATGTATGATCAAATGGTAGAAAATAAAATGTTAAATGTATTTTATGTGAGAAAAATCTATAGAAATTTAATTGGCTGTGGGAAAGTTACAAATAAAACTAAGATTGTATCAGTAGGAAATATTTCAAAAATATGCAATCCAAATGGAAATTTAATTGCTTTAGCGTGTAAGAAAAATAGTTTGTATCATATGACTAGTGTAATTGTAAAAACTGAATCAAATATAAGTCAAACTAAATATGACAGAAAAATAAAAAGATGTTATAGAACATTAGAACATGTAAATTTTAATTATCTAAAAACAATGTGTGATAAACAAATACTTGAAGGTTTGCCAAAGGAACTAGAGTTTGATTATTTGAAATGTGGAATATGTTTGCAAAATAAAATTCATAATTTACCATTTAAAATTGAGAGAACTAAAGTAAAAGAAATATTAGAGATTGTACGTACTGATTTAAATAGACCACACAGTACTACGGGTTTAAACAGTGAGAAATATTTTCTAACTTTTATATATGTGTACAGTAAGGTAGCTAAAATTTATTTTATCAACTTGAAAAGTGAAGTATACAATTATTTTATTGACTATGTAAATAAAATTGAAAGTAAGCCTGAAAAAAAGGTAAAAAGACTGAGATGTGAAATGGCGAGGAGTATATGACTGGAAAAGGACTATCTATTGAACCTTATCCACTATATGTTCATGAATTAAATGGTACAGCAGATAAGTATAACAGATATTATGAATATGTCTAGAGGTTTATTAACAGAGGTCAAAGTACACAATAGGTTCTGGCCTGAGGTAATCAAAATAGCTGCTTATTTGTAAAATAGGACAATTACTAATAATTTAGAGAAAAATAAATCACCTTATGAAATACTGTTTAGGGAGAAACCTAAAATTGAACATTTAAGAATGTATGGAAGTAAAGTATTTGTAAGAGTGCCTGAACAAAAAAGAAATTCAAAATGGGATAGAAAATCAGATCTAGGTATTTTGTTGGGTTATGAAAATGTTGGGTATAGAGTTTTACTAAATGACAAGATAGTCGTAGCAAGACATGTAGATATAATTGGTGATGGTACAAATTATATAAATTTTAGAGAAGAGTCAAGAGAGGCTTATAGGTTTAAATGAAGGTAGAAATGAAAATGATGGTGATAAAAGTGAACATGAAATAACAAATAGAAATAGAAATAATCAAAATGCAAATTTAGGGTTAAGAAGATCAACCAGAGAAAAACGAAAACCTGCTAGACTTAATGATGATAATTTTGTGTATAGTAATATTGTTTGTGTAAATGTGGAAAATCCTGTTTCATAAAATGATGCGATGAATAATTATGATTAAAAAATGGGAAAATATAACGGATAAGGAAATAAATGGCTTGAATAAAAATAAGACATGAATGTCTGTTATTAAACCAGAAGTTAAGAAAATAATAGATTCAAAATGGTTTTATAAAAAATACTAATGTTTATAAAGCTAGGTTAGTAGTTAGAGGATACCAGAAGAATGATTTAATTGATTATATTTACTCTCCAGTAGCAAGAATGCAAACGTTAAAAAATTTATGGTCATATTGTTGTCAGAATAATTTAATTATTGAGCAAATGGATATAAAAACAGCGTTTTTGAATGGAAAAGTTTATGTAAAACAAACACGAGGTTATGAGGATGGTACGTATAAAGTACTAAAATTGGATAAAGCATTGTACGGATTGAGAAAAAGTCTAAGAGCTTGGTGAGTGTTTCGATACTTATTTGAAAATTTTAGGATTTATAAGAAGCGAGAATGACTTACTTATATATGTTAAACGATAAGCATAATCATAATGTATATTTCATTTTGTTTGTAGATGATTTGCTCAAATGTTGTAAAGTTAAATATCGTTAAAAATTTATTGTTTAGCGGATTTCATATGAAAGGTTTGGGTAAAATAAAAACTTATTTAGGTATTAATATAATTTATGAATGCAATAAAGTAAAAATGACTTTGGATCAAAGAGATTATATTTTATCTTTAGCAAGAAAATATGCTATTAAAAATTCTAAATTGTATGCTACTCCGATGGAACAAAATTTAAAATTAGAAACCACACAATCAGCATGTGATGAAATGAAGCATAGAAATATAATTGGAGCTCTTTTATATATTAGTTCAGGAACAAGACCTCTTATAAGTTTCAGCATAAATTATTTAAGTATATTTCAAAATTGTTATGATGATACTCATTATAAATATGCTATAGGGGTATTAAAGTATTTAGTTTTGACCAAAAATTTAATGTTAACCTTTAATAGAAATGTTAATGCAGGGATATTAAACTGTTACGTGGATGCTGATTGGGCAGGTAATATTATTGACAGAATATCGACGACTGGATATGTTTTTAAAATATTTGGAAATCTAAGAAACAGAGTAGTGTAATAAAATCATCCACGTCAGCTGAGTATGTTGCATTGTCTGAGTGAGTTAGTTAATTAAGAGTTATGAAAGATATTTTACTAGATTTTAATATTGAAATTTGTGAGCCGATAAAAATATATGAAGGTAAGTCTGGTGCGATATATATAGCTAAATATGGTAATAAAAAAAAAACGACTTATATAGAGACACATTATCATTTTGTAAACAAAAGTTATGTTAAAGCAGAAATTGATATTGTTAAAATAGATTCATATGAAAATGCCATTAGGTCGAAATAAGTTTGAAAAATGCAGATATGTAATGAATGTGATATAGACTGGTTTATGATTAAGGTTGGACTGTATTATAAATTTAAGGATGAGTGTTGGGAAGTATAGGTAAATTTATATTACAGTGAATAAAAATGTAGTGATATCTGTGGTGTGCAGGTGTGTGAGCAATGGAAGTGATAATGTTGTGTGTGCGTTGGACTGAGTAGAGACAATAGTAACATGATTTTTGCCATGCACGCATGCTTTCGTTGTCTCTTGTACGGATATAGTTTCTTGTTCGTAATATGTATTAATGTTTATTTCTAATTATTAATAAACATATCAAAATGCTAATTAGTTATTCTAAATCGGTCTACAACCTATGAATTTAAACTTTTTCTCATTATAAATCAACACCTTCATATCAGGATTATACCAAAATTAGGGTGTAGTAGAGACCGTACTCCCTACAAGCCTTTAACCTAAATCATCGTTTTGAACAAAGAATTATACACAAAGTATGTCATTCAAAGAAATTTAAAAAATGTATAGCTAGCTTGTTTCATTATAGTTATTGGACTTTCAATATAATATGATTTCTGAAAGCAGTATAAAGGATATGAACCTATTAAAAAAACTGGTAATATAATAATACTTTCTACAAGCTTATAAACTAAATGATTGATTAAAAGTAAGACAACTTCTAGTATATGTATATAAACACAATTCTGGTTGTGTGCCAGAAAGCATTGTAAACAACTGAGAAACAAATTAAGTGTGCAGCCGCCATGACACAAACGAGCGTATTGTCAGTGTTTGCGACGTAACGGTCATGAAGTGAACGCATTATATTTGCGGTTATAATGTGACTTCAGTCAGCACTCGCATGCATAACACAACTACACAAAGTTTGTCATTCAAATTGATTTTTTTTAAAGAAACCAAATTTCATAATGTTTATTGAACTTTCAATAATATAATATAGTTTCTAAAATCAATATACAAACTAATAGCCAACATTAAATATATTGTAGTCTTGGTGGAATGTAAACAACATGGATGATAGCTACAAATTTTAATATATTAAAGATTATTTTCGTATTTTTACGGTATAACCTGTAAGACTGAATTCAATATACGTTAATTTAAATGTTTATTCGGCCAAGTGAGGTATAATTGTAGTAATTCAAAGAATAATTACATCGCAAGAACTTATTTATCAGTTTGTTGATACATTTTATTTGTGCATAGCAACGGTAGCAAGAAGAGTAAACAACATCATAGAGGAATAAAAACAATCATGACAGTATCTAGGATTAACATATAATAAAGTGCACACAAGTCTTTGGCGAGTGATTAATTGTTCATTGTTTTGTCTTATTTCAACACTCCCCCTCACTCGTCAAAGTCGTTGTCCAAGCCCAAGAGCTTTCCTTCTCTCTAGCTCCCCATTGGCTTTATATTTATTCTTTAATACCATTCTACTACCTATCACATTGTCACCATCTTCTCGATCTACAATTTCCCAAGTTTCATTTTTTAAGTGAGATTTTATTTCTTCTTTCATAGCTTTTTGCCATGCTTCTCCATCACCTCCTTCTAATGCATCTTTAACATCACAATAGACTGACACATCATAATCTGACATCCAAATTGGAGGTTTCCTGTTGCGTTTTGGTCTTGAATGTACTTGATCTTCAGCTGGATCTTGCTCTTCTTGGTCTGAGAGTTCTACGAGGTCTTGAACTGGAACAGATGGAGTTGGAAGAGTTATTTCATCAACATTTTCTTCATTAATAACTTCTTTATTGTCCTCATTATGTTGATCATCTATTACTATAATGTTTTCTCCTCTTCTCTCCTTTGAGTCATAGAATTTTTTATTCAAAACTCTGACATCTCTTGTGATTTTGATTTTCCTTTCGTTGGGCATCCATATTCTATAAGCTTTCGAGATTTCAGAGTATCCGACAAAAATCCCTTCATCTGCTCTGGAAGTAAACTTTCCTTTGCCAGGTTTTTTGTCCAAAACGAAGGTTTTGTTGCCAAATACATGAAGATGTCGAACCGATGGAACTCTTCCTACCCATTTCCGAAAAGGAGTTTCACCTTTAAGGGTCCTTGAGGGAGACCTATTACGCAGATAGTTTGCTGTGTGAATTGCCTCAGCCCAAAATGACGGGGGGACGTTTGACTCCAACATGAGACATCGGGCTTTATCAAGTAGGGTTCTATTCATCCTCTCAGATAACCCATTTTGTTGAGGGGTATATGGTGTAGACAGCCGCCTCTGAATTCCGCATTCTTTTAGAAAACTCTCAAAGTATTTGTTGCAGTATTCTGAGGTTTCATTATCAGATTGCAGAAATTTAATTTTGTTTTCTGTAAAATTCTCAACCTCGTTTTTATATGTTTTGAAAACTTCTAGAACTTCATTTTTATGTTTTAAAAAATAAACTCGGCTGTAGCGTGTTTTCTCATCCGTAAAGGTTACAAAATATCTTGAACCGCCAGGGGATTCAACACGCATGGGGCCACAAACATCCGAATGCACTATTTCCAAAACTTTGAGGTTTTCTGGAACTTCTCTTGTAGAAAAGGGAGCTTGGGTCAATTTTCCTTTAATGCATACCTCACAATCACTCAGCGTATCACCCTTTTTGAAATCTAAGCCTTCCAATGTTTTATTTTTGCACGCCAACCTTAAATCTACTTCATTTAAGTGAGCTAGTTTTTTATGCCATTTTTCTATTGCATGTTCTTCGTGTGCTTTATTTGTTACTTCTACAGACTTAGAATTAACATAATATAGCCCATTTGACTTCTTAGCTTCTAGTACTACATTGCCTTGAGGATCTGTTACTAATGCTTTGTTCTTTTTGAACAGGACATCGAACCCTTTATCAGTCACTTTAGATACTGATAGTAAATTTGTGGTAAGATTTGGTACAAATAATGTGTTAGGCAAATTAATTTTGTTCGAATCTTTCATTTCGATTTTAACTAGGCCAGTCCCAATAATAGAAGCTGTATGATTCTTAGATGCCAGTTTAAGAGTCCCATGTTCAGGGTTTTCAACAAAGTCCTGAAAACTGTCTTTATTTCCACACATATGAGAACTGCATCCGCTGTCAATGCACCATGATGAAATTTGAGACTCACCTGAATTAGAAGAAAGGCACTGTTCTTCCACTTTGAAAGTTGACTCCCCCTTTTTATTGTTGCTCCAACAGTTCACGGCCTTATGACCGATCCGTCCACATTTATGGCATTTATATTTAAATTGCGAGGTTGAGGGAACATTTGTAGGTTTTTGAAAATAATTTGAACGATCTTTGTTCTTTGATTTTTTAATATTTTTTCCGAAAAAAGCATCCTCCAAGGTCATACTATCATTTTTGCTTCTGGCTTCAAACTCTTCAATTATTTTGATTCTTAAGTCCTCTGGGGTAGGCAAGTTATCCCTGGACTCAATTGCTACCCTAAAATTTTCAAAGGATTTAGATAAGCTATAAAGCATCATTATGCTTAAAAGATCGGGATTTATACTGATTTCCAACTCTTCAAGCCTATCAACAGCGTCAGTGAATTTATTTAAATGATTACGGACGTCGTCACCCTCATTCATTTTCTGAAGGATCAATTGTTTCAATAAAGTGGCTTTTCTAGCGGGACCTTTACTTTGGTAAAGTTTTGATAATGTATCCCACACATCTTTTGAAAATTTACAGTTCTTAATATGTCTAAGTTCACTGGGCGATATAATTAAGGTAAGATCTGACCTTGCATTGAGATCTTGTTCCTTCCATTTCATTATATCAGCATCATTGGTTGTGGAGCATTTTTCTTGACCAGAAACATATTTCCATAATCCATTTCTTATCAAAACTGCTTGTGCTTGAAGCTTCCAAGTATCGTAGTTATCCTTTTTAAGTGGCTCGATACGATAGTTTACAAAATTTGCCATGAAAAAAATTATTGTTTAACTAGCAGCGCGAACTAGAACACTTTCACAATCGACGAGCACAACTTAATACTTTCATTTAAACTACAATAACTTACAGCAGTTTTAGAATCAGTTACTTCATTTATTTAGAGCACATGTCTGGGCCCATAACCTGTAGTAATTCAAAGAATAATTACATCGCAAGAACTTATTTATTAGTTTGTTGATACATTTTATTTGTGCATAGCAACGGTAGCAAGAAGAGTAAACAACATCATAGAGGAATAAAAACAATCATGACAGTATCTAGGATTAACATATAATAAAGTGCACACAGGTCTTTAGCGATTGATTAAATGATCATTGTTTTGTCTTATTTCAACAATAATACTTCATTATTTTCAAACAATAACACTTTTGTTCATCAGATACACGTTTTCACACAAGAACATTGAAAGAAACCGTTGAATCTGTCCCCTCACAATGAAGCGGACGACAAATTTTGGGGCCACCCTTTTATCCTTTGCAAGGGATGTGTTTATGTCCAACCAGTATAGTACAAATATCACTGGATTAAACTATTTTAATTTCTGTTTCTTGTGGAAAGAAACTCACTTAACGTTTTTTCTTCTAAAGAAAACATGGAGAGTCCTCTTTTAAAGTCACGTGTACTTTAACTTTCAATTTATGTTCCAAATCGAGCATAGACAAAACCTTGATTTTGATCAAGATTAAACTAAGTTAAATTAAATAGATTTAATAAATAAAAAGATAATATATCAGAGTGACGTTAAACGAGAATAAATGGCACCACTTCTCGTTTACTTTTCATGATTGATTTCCTTTACAGGCAATAGTTTGTCTAAGGTGTCAAGATGGCCTCGCCAATACGGAAGATCACTTATATTTCTCCTGAAAATCTTCATATGTATAGAGATAAAATATTTCTTTTACAACTGTTGATAATTTTAATAGTTATCTTGTTAGGTACATAGAGTGAGTTAAACAATCTAAATTAATCATGGATCCAGAGAATAAAGTACGGTATTTAAAATGTTGTTCATAACAAAATCCACGGATCTCTTGGTCGTAATGCAAAACGGTCCTCATCCTTAAAAATACGGGAAATGATGTCTTTAAAAAAACACTATTTGTTACATTATGGGTTCAAACAACTACCATTGATAATTTAATTTAGACCAGATAAAACAATTATATGATGATACGAGAACCAAAACTGTTCCAATATTAGATTCCTACGAGAAGTGATTATGGGAAGACTACTTATTAATTTCTTCCCTGAAGTCTGTCTATTTTGGACAAGCTGTTGGTTTCAATGAGTCATAAATGGCTCAGTACCAGGAATGATTGTGTGATTTTGTTGTGCTAACATATTTTATCGTCCCAATAAAATACAAATATTTAAATTATTTTTATGACTTAAGGAAATATCTCAATAATATGTTATGCGTCATATTAACCTTATCACATATTAGGTTGTTCTATTGTTAACCAGTTAATTATATCTAATAATAAAAGTAAGATTTATTATTGACCCTCCTCTCTGTTGGTATAGCAATTTAACATTTATTTATTATTAATACTGGTACATTTTTATGCATAAGTTGGTAGTTCTGTTTAAAGTATGTTCTTGCCTGTTATGTATTTAGTGTTTAGTTCTTTTTAATACCTCGGTTAATAAACTACTTTATCAATCCGGTAATGTTTGATGTTCATACTTCAGAGTAAACTTTATTAAAACCTGTGGTGGCACGTTTTCAGGTTATGGGCCCAGAGTCCTTTAAAATTAATGAACATTTATTGTCTGTGTGCATCGAGAATCAACATTAATAATAACCTCTAGAAGATTTAGCCTAGAAGCCTTGTTAGCCACCATGACAGATGAAGAAAAGTATCGTGTTCCATTATTTGATGGTTCAAACTTTAATAATTGGAAGTTTAGAATGGAAACACTGCTTGATGAACTCAATTTGCTGGAAGTAGTTCAAAGTGATTACCGAACGAAAGTAATTTTCAATGAAGCTGATAGTTCTGAAATATCGAATAAGAAGACAAAAGAACTGGCGGAGTGGAAGAAAAAAGATCGAAAATGCAAGTCTCAATTAGTTCAGAAACTTTCAGACAACGTTCTTGAATGTGCCAAGGATAAAGAATCTGCATTTGAGATATGGCTTTCCCTTATGAATACCTACGCAAGAAAAGGCATAGCTAACCAGTTACTTTTACGTAAAAGTCTTTTATTGATGAAGTTTGATCCATCAAGTGAAACTCTGGAGGTACACTTTAATAGATTTGATAAATTGATTCGTGAATTACGGTCAACGGGTGCTACATTAGGGGAATTAGATATTGTCTGCCATCTTTTAATTACTATGCCGAACGAATACAATGTAGTTGTTACTGCTCTTGAGACTCTGGCAGAAAAATTGACATTGAGCTTTGTAAAGAATAGGTTATTAGATGAGGAACAGAAACGATTATCGGAGGGTATAACAGCAGAAGTCATAACCTCACATTCCTTTATGACCCAAGCAAATCGTAAAGTTACACAAGGCCATAAGAAACAGTCTCAATATTTTTATCAACAAACTAGGCCTAATCAAAACACTCAGCGAAGTCAACTTCAGTGTAAATTTTGTAAAAAGTTTGGACATATGATCTCAGAATGCCGTAAACTTAAGAAGAAACAGAGTGAAAATGAAAGGAAAGCCCAAGTCGCCGAAGTTGAGAAAGCAGAGTTCAGTTTAGCAGCCAATACGTCCTTGGAAGTGGATTCTGTTTTGTTTACATCCTGGTATCTTGACTCAGGAGCTTCAGAACACATGATCTGTGCTACTTATCGTCATCTTCTGACTAATATTCATAATCTCCCAAGTCCTGCGAATATCAAGCTCGCAAAATCAGGTGAAAATTTAAAAGCGACAGAAGTAGGTGATCTCTGTGCGTCTTTTGAGATGGATGGAAAAATCAATGTGATCAAGCTGGGAAGTATTCTTATCGTGCCTGGTCTACAACATAACCTCTTATCAGTCAGACGACTGGATTCCAATGGATGCAAGGTAATTTTTGAAGATGGTGTAGCAACAATTTTCAAGCATGATAAACTTGTAGCAGTTGCATCCGAGTCTGCCAAAATGTATTTAGTGACATTTTCTGTTCAAAATACCTGTGCCAATATTGCTGAGGTAGATTGTACAAATCTATGGCATAAATGACTGGCGCATATTGGCAATACCAGTTTGAAGTCTCTTAGTGAAATGGTTGATGGCATGAATGGTGTGAGTAAATAAAAACTTATAATGCCGAAATCTCCATGTGAGCACTGTATCCAAGGTAAAATGACTAAATTGCCCCATGTAAAAACTCGTTCAAGGGCTAAGCGCCCCTTGCAGCTTGTCCACAGTGATGTCATGGGTCCGATCAGTCCTACATCATATGACGGTAAGAGATATATACTTACCCTAATTGACGATTACAGTCACTTTACCTATGTGTACACGATCAAAGAGAATTCAGAGGTCTTCGAGTGTTTTAAGAAGTATGAAGCTCTAGCAACTGTTCACTTTAATGAAAGGATAAGCCGCTTCAGGTGTGATCGAGGTGGAGAATACTTATCTTCAGAGATGAGAAAATACTTTGAATTCAAAGGTATACAGTTTGAATATACTATCAGATATACACCCTCTCAAAACGGAGTAAGTGAACGCATGAATAGAACACTAATGGAGTGTGTGCGGTGCATGTTATTAAGCGCAAATGTTTCGAAAGATCTCTGGTCAGAAGCTGTGATGACAGCAGTATATATTGTTAATAGAAGCCCAACAGTAGCCTTGGATTGTAAAACTCCTGCTGAGGTCTGGTATAGTCAACGTCCAAACTTGTCAAAATTGCGTGTTTTTGGCTGTGTTGGCTATGTGCGCATTCCTAATGAGCTACTTAAAGGGAAACTGAACAATCGTACCCAAAAGTGCATTATGGTCGGCTATTGCCCCAATGGTTATAGGATGTGGAACCCTATCACGAGAAAGATTGTTTTGGCATATGATGTGTTTTTTGATGAAAATGCCACTTGGAGTGGAGAAGATATGACCACATCCCCAGCAGTGAGAGCACCACTACTTTGTGAAACAGTTACAATTCCATCAGAAGGAAGCCTACCTTCAGGCGAAGCGAGTCATGAAGAGTTGGACAAAGAGACGCCTCCACTATCAGATGAAGGTGAACTTCGTCGTAGCTCACGCCCACGCATGAAACCAAGCTATTTGCAAGATTATGTAGCATTTGCTATGAATGCAGAAAGCTTTCTTGACAATTTGCCTCAAGATTTTGATGATGTCAAGGGTAGACCTGACGAGAGGAACTGGAGGCTAGCTATGGAAGAGGAAATGAATTCCCTCAAGAAAAATGACACCTGGGAACTGACTTCCCTACCCCCTGGTAGGAAAGCTATCTCCTGTCGCTGGGTCTTCAACATCAAGAGAGATCAAGATGGTAATAAAGATTGCTATAAGGCAAGGTTGGTGGTTAAAGGTTGTCAACAGAAGAAAGGTTTCGATTTTAGTGAGACTTATGCCCCAGTAGCACGTATGACTACTGTGAGAATGATGATAGCCATCATTAATCGAGAAGATTTACATGCATGTCAGATGGATGTGAAGAATGCATTTTTGCATGGAACCTTGTCCGAAGAAGTTTACATGCAACAACCCCCTGGTTTTTCAAATAATTTAGAACTTGTTTGCAAGCTCAAGAAATCATTGTATGGCCTCAAGCAGGCACCCAACGTGTGGAACAAGTGCCTTGACACTTTTCTTCGATCACTTGGTTTTCAACCAGTGCAGAATGATCCATGTCTGTACCTACATGTTGTCGGTGATACCAAGATCTACATACTGATTTTTGTTGACGATTTGATCATCAGCAGTACTCATATACAACCTCTTGAGAAGATCAAAGCTGCACTTCAAGCTAAATTTGACATGAAAGATCTGGGTAACTTACACTTTTTCCTCGGAATAAAAATTGAAAAAAGAAACGATGGTATATATCTTAGTCAACCATCTTATATCAAAAGACTTTTATGCAAATTTAACATGGAAAACTGCAAAATAGCTAAAACACCAATGGAGACAAAAACCCCTATTGAAGATGGAGGATCAACCTCTATAATTGGCATCAAGCCATACAGAGAGCTCATAGGCAGTTTGATGCACTTAATGTTATGCACCAGACCTGACCTGAGTTTTTCTGTCAATTATTTCAGCAGATTTCAAAGCTGTGCAACTAACACTCATTGGGAGTCACTCAAGCGCATTCTTCGCTATCTACAAGGAACTTCACACCTAGCTCTGCACTTTCCTAAAGAAGAAGGGACACCCCTAATTGCATATGCTGATGCAGATTGGGCCAACGATTCCAGTCGTAAGTCAACATCTGGATTTCTTCTGAAAGTTTTTGGTTCAACATATCTTGGACAACTAGAAAGCAGCCCACTATTGCCTTGAGTACCTGCGAGGCAGAATTCATTTCACTTGCCAATGTCTGTACTGATGTCCTGTGGCTACGCAGTCTACTACTGGAGCTGGGAATCAATCCCGGAGTGCCCATCATATATGAGGACAACCAGCCTGCCATCAAGTGTCTTGAGAAGTGGGAACACAAAAGATTGAAACATATGGATGTGAAATATAATTTTGTACGGGAGTTAGTGCGTTATAAAGTTCTAACGATTGAATATGTTCAAAGTGAATTTCAAATTGCTGACATTTTAACCAAAAGCTTAAATGTTACTAAGTTTAAACAACTAAGTAAGTGGCTGGGATTGAATGCATTATAGATGATGTATTCCTCCATGTTCCCAACATTTACCTCCTTCACACCCTTGTTTTCGTGCACCCTCTGTTAGGATTCATCCATGTTTAACACATTTGCCTCCTATCAGTGCACATTTAAAGCATGTTAAATTGAGGCGACGTGTTGGTATAGCAATTTAACATTTATTTATTTATTATTAATACTGGTACATTTTTATGCATAAGTTGGTAGTTCTGTTTAAAGTATGTTCTTGCCTGTTATGTATTTAGTGTTTAGTTCTTTTTAATACCTCGGTTAATAAACTACTTTATCAATCCGGTAATGTTTGATGTTCATACTTCAGAGTAAACTTTATTAAAACCTTTAGTGGCACGTTTTCACTCTCATCCCTTACAAAATCCTGCTTATGACCCTGGATTTACAGTTGGAATTTTGGTAGCATGCAAAACTGTACACACACTTCAAAAAAGTGTTCAATGCTTCATTTCATTTGGTCTTGGAGAGGGTTGTATGCAAGTCTAGGTATCTTAAGTATAGCTATTCCAGTTGGACAAAGTAATATCAAAACATTGAGACGAGGAATGGCTTAAAATTGTTCAAGGGATGGCTTGAAACCTGTCTATCTTCAGTCTAGTCACTATAGTAATACAAATAATAATTACATGTTTCCGGGTAGTGGAGACATATTTTCCAGAATAATCTTGACAACTTGTCCCTCGGCAAGATTGAGATTTAAGTTTTCAGCCGCCTCTGATATTGCCATGATAAACAGTCAGAATGATTCTTGAGGCAATTGATAACTAGTGACAATTTCTCTACAAAGTCTCTTTTTCTATTCTAGTGATTAATGACTTAAGGCTACGATCTTTCACTGTGGCCCAAGGGAGACCTAACTGTGTACTCTCTGAAAATAAATGAGACAAAAATCCAAATAATTTCCCAGTACGCAACGTGAGAAACTCTGCGTCTCCTACAAGTTTGAGTTTTGACACATTATTGAATTCTAAGAAAAAGTAGAATCGGGCATAACTAGATTCCCCATCACAAAACGTCAATAACCTTAAAAGACTCACTAGCTACTTTACTTTGAGTCTTAGTGGAAGCAAACGGTTCTAAAGTAGCATGGAAAAACGAGTTGAATTATAAACGTATAGTACGATTTTGATAGGAAGAACAGTAGAAGTTAGTTACTAAAGCAAGTTTAATATTTTCATATATAAAGTCATGTTATCTGCAGTTGTCACTTTTGATAAATATTATCAATACCTATCAATCTAAACAAATAATATGGTAAAATGTTATAAATGTTGGAAGTAAAATATTATGTTTGAATTTTCTCTACTGTTCTTCCTACCAAAATCAGGGTATATACAAAAATGTATAGTATATAAAGTGATAATTGATTCTTCAAAAATGTGTATCCACATATGTTGTATGGCATTGCTCAACCATAAAAAAAAGATCTTATATACACATAAGTATATAGATATAATAGGCATAAATGCCTTTTTCTTCTTTTGAATAATACAGAATTAAGATCTAAACAGGGTATAAATAGAAATTTCTCATAATATACAACATATGCACGTATATTTTAAACAGAACCTAGGACTTCCTATCAATAAGGTATCCTGAACGTGCACCATGCACAAACCAACGTGACAAGAAATATTATCTTGTACATTACCTTCAACCGGCCAGATTTTAATCCATCCCTAACCGCAAATAATACCGAATCTAACGAATTCCAAGCAATAGTATTTTAACATATAACTAAATATATTACATTAGTGTATCTTCCACTATCTTAAAAAGCTACCTGCATAAAGGCTACAAACTACTTTTAAAAACAAGACATATATAACTATTTAGAAGATGTACCTTGAAAAAAGATAATACACAAGGTATCAAGTGTTAGCAATCTCTGACAATTAATGTTACTACAAATTATTTAAGTTTTAGTTTACATCACGAAAATATTTTATATCTTGGAATCAAAATAGATTATTCTTAAATACTAAGTGGTTCCAACTTCTCCGTAGTATTGAATTCTGTGCGTTCTAATGAGTTACGATATAAATGCTTTTGGTTTCAAGTTTGATTATTTGAATTAAAGAGTAGCAAGCTGCCAGACCCGCATATCTAATACCTTGGTCATGGTTGACTGCTGAGACATCTAGTAGAAAAAGTGAAATGTATTATACTTTAAAAGCGGGCAATGATCACATGACAAAGCGACTGTCAGATAAAAAAAAAAATTAAATGGCCGCTTAGTATATGTTTATTTTTTGCTGTTTTAGTGTTGCCAGCCCAATTTTTATGTTTTATCCGCATTTAGAAAATATGTCTTTACGTGAATCACGTTTTATTTAAATCTATAATTTCTTACAATCAAATGTAATTCTAACTTGTATGTAAGTATTTATGTAAACATGCACCTAAATTCAGAACCAAATATTTTAAGGTACAAAGGGGGTTTCATTCATTGAAGTCTTACCTTTTGAATTTTGTAGAAAGAAATATATTTCTCAACTCATTTGCGAAATGGAAAAATTTACATCATATAGGCAAATGTAAATTAAGATTTGTAAACGATGTTACAAATTTAAATGGTGACAGACTAATATACTGGCAAATAAGCGGTTTTGTTTCTTCACACTCCCAAATAATATATTTTTATTTGTTTGATTTTATATAAAATTTAAGGATGTGTAGTAATAATTTGTGCTTAATATACATCCCCAGTGGCTTACACAGTTTTAAAAAATTACTGTAATTGTTTGTAGTGTAGGTAGTCAAAAGTATATTTATAATATTTAGGGGTAGTATTTTCTACCACTTTTTACTTAATAATTTGGTTGTATAATATTTATGGTTCCTAATTGAGAAATTTTTTTTTTACAACAAATAATCTTACCTTACACTGTTATTTATTTTTTAAGACGCAAAAAAACCTTCACCCACTAAAATATGTTGATAGGCTGGTTAAATAATTAGTTAAAATGTCAATTATAATACAAACTTAGCAACTTTGCATCTACATAAGTTAACTATTCTCTAAATAAATTAATCCATCCAAAATTGTAGGCCCTAAATTAATTTAATTTTAATACACTTCAAAGGCTAGCTTAGGCTTGTTTGATTATTATATTACTATAAACAAATTTAAAAGTTTATTTTTATTCAATTAGTTGGGTCAATGTTGGTATTTGTGAACGCTTTTTGACGAGTCTATCAACACATTCAATTTTACGAAACACTTGTAGTTAGACCATGAAATGAACCCATGGTATAAAGTGTAACATATCTCAAGATATAGTGTATATATATATATATATATATATATATTATTTTTTTTATAATTTTGCAGCTAATAATAACTGAGCATTAGCAATTACCCTGGAATTGGGGGTAATTGTGAATGCCACTAGGAAAAATACTAAACAGACAGGTATGCTGTTCACTTTTGCCCAGTTTCAAAACTTTATGGTCATTAATATCTATGTTATGAAAAAATGTTTTTTTTTTAAAAAAAGTGAAAAATAAATTTGAAATAGGGTGCATAAGCCTATTTACAAAAAATTGTTGATTGGTACAAAACAATATTTTACTGGTACAAGAAACAAACAAAGCAAAATCTTAGACCACATAATATGTTGATCAATATATCATGTGAATTTATAGGTAGGGCTAGGCTTAACTTTCTATTTTTGTATATATAGGCTAGTTGAAAATATTAGGCTACATTTTCTCAATAATTTACAGCAAGAGATCCTTTTAATTCACATTCACCCACTAAATTGAAAAGTAGTGAGTAAATGAACGTTTTTTTTTTTATATAACTAATCTCGACATGAAAAAGTGAAGATAAATGATTGAAATTTTTGCAGGTGATGTAAAACAAACAACATTTTCATAAAATATATTTTTCTTTCCATTAATATTGAAAATTAAATATTATAAACAATGTTCACAACTACCCACATTGACCTATATCCAGGGGCGGATCCAGATTTTTTCAAAATGGGGGGGGAGGGGGGGTTTATATACATAAATACCATAGTTACAATGTTAAATTTCTTTTTAAGGCCATTTAATAATTTGTCATTCATATTTGATACTATGCGTGTTTTAAACAATGATCATCCTCTCAAATTTTTTTAAGATCAGATAATTTTTATAAACTATTTGAAGAGGCCCTCCAAAATTATTATTTTTTAAATGGTTAACTCTAAAAGCTATGGGTAGGGTAGTCTTTGCCTTAATTTTTTTTAAAATCTGATTCTTTTATAAACTATAAGCCCCCATTTAAAGTGTTCCTCACATAGACATTTTGGAAATTTGGATGCCCCTCAAAGCTATTTAGAGTGATCCTCACCTTAATTTTTTAGGATAGTTAGATAACTATAGCAGATAATCCTTAAAGTGGTCTTCCATTGACAACATTTTGAAAATTGAATCATTTCAGAAACCAGGCTACTTGGGACGTTCCTCACCTGAAAATTCTACAAAATGACATGCATCTAAAAGCTATTTGGAGTTGTCCTCCTCTATAGATAATTTTGAAATTTGGATGACCTTGGAAGTTATTTAGAGCTCCTGACTTTTTCTGTCAATTAGATTCCTCTAGTCTAGTAGTTATTTGAAGCTGTCTTCTCCAGCAAATTTTTGACAATAGAATGCAGAGAAGTCATTTTGAGTTTGACCTAAGGCCATCTTTCAGCTTCATATTCGATAATATCAGAGGATTTGAAATATATATCTCTGAGGGAATTTATTCCAGGGAGGGGCAAATTATTTCCAGGGGGGCAGAGTCCCCCACAGTTCCGCTGTTCCTGCTGTCCACACATACTCTATAATTGGTGTTCATGAATGAACTGCTCTTAGACAAGTATTAGTCTTCTTTGACACATGATAGTCTATCATCTCTATGAAGAACAATGTTAGTTACTTGCTATGCATAACAAATATCCGTACATGAACACGAATATTTTTTCCACACTTGCGCGAGTCCTATCGAAAATTGAATAAACGTGAACTAATAACGAAACAAACCCGGCTAAAGAGGTGTCTGCACGTAAAAAAGTAAAAAAATGGTATAATTTATCTGTGTTGTATTTTCTTTCTAAAATTTGAACTTTCATTTTGTTTTTACATTCATTTTATAACTTTCATAGGGTGTCATATTATTATTATTATTATTATTATTATTATTATTATTCAGCTTAACGTGGAATCCGAACCACGGTGGAGGCCTGGCATTCCCCACATTCACAAGATGTGATAAATTATCGCCTGGCGACTGGATGCTGTGCCAGTCCTAGTCACGATAGATTATGAAGCTACGACAGGGCTAGCAAGCTGTTGTAGAGAATATATGGCTTGAAGAAAAAAGTGAATGAGGCCAAAGGCTGGAAACAATCATGAATGTAAATAAAAATTAGACTAAAAAATAATATTTTATGTATTTATGATTTAAAAAAATATAATTAATCAACCAAGCATAATCTAACCAAGTGCAAGTCTAAGTTATTTAAATTACAAACAAAATTTTTGATGCATTAATACTATCTGTAGGCCTAATTATTTTCATCCAAAGTTGTCATTCTTATACGATACATTTTAATAAATCAATTGTACAACCAACCACTTAAAATAGTTAAATGTGTGACACTTTTTTTTGTGTCTTATGGAATAAATAACACCGAGAGGTAAGTTTTTTTTTGTAAATATTTTTTTCTTAATTTCACTACGTTATCCTAATATTTTTTGTAACAATATTTAAAATACTACAACACTAGACATATTATTAGCATTGAAGTTAAACTCAAACCTAAACACAGCGGATTAGCAAGAAAAGAGTTTTTAAGGGTTCCGACTTGTTCCAATTATTTTTCCTGGAGGTGACCTGGCAGTCTAGGGGTAAGGTGTCGGACTTCTGTGCTGGTGGCCGGGGTTCAATCCTCGGTCCCGGCACAGATTTATCTGATCACCAAACCCTTCCTTCACCTCTGACAAGACATCTTGTGAATGTGGGGAATGCCAGGCCTCCACCGTGGTTTGGATTCCACGTTAAACTGTAGGTCCTCCATTTCATCTCACAATCACCCTACCATTACACATTAGCGTGAGTGCGTATAAC
>CABFOW010006322.1:15615-33177 GCA_902141385.1 Timema californicum | reverse complement strand
GGGTAGTAATACCCTGTGCTAAATAAAAATATACTGGTACTTTAGTCTGAAGGAGTCTGACAGTAGAAAAATAGACAAATCTAAGTCGAAGGCTTAGCGTACATACCCCAAAGCCCTGCTCAGATTGTAATAATAAAACAAATTGTAGCCATGGTAATTTCTGTTTAATGTAAGTGGGGTGAGAAATATGAAATTCTATACTCTTGACAAGAAAGAGAATAATAAAAACGGTTGCCAGTCAAATACTGTACCAAAATGGAATCTTGCAGACATTTCTCCACATCTTTAACGGTGAAACTTACAAGGGTACATGGCACAGAAACCTAGAGAATTTGGATAGCCTACAATAAATGTCTTCACAAACATCGATTCAACTTAAATCTGTGGAAAATATTATGTCACTAGTATGTATATGCTATGATTACTCAACTAGTTCTATGTAGTTTTATGAGGTAACTGTGCTTTAATTAGTTTGGAATTAATAATAGTAATACTATCATAAACTTTAGTAATAATACCAGTTGCAACTGTGGCATTGTTTTCTCTGATGGTGAAAGGTTGACCGAGTGTCATGACCATCTGTCTCATAAGCGTCAAGTACACAGGGGCATGTTCTCCCGGCATTATCATTCCGACATCGGGGCTTATATCCACGCGGCAAGAAATATTCCATGTCTTACTAAACAGCTGTTGAATGTACCTGGACATAACAGGCTTGCTACGACCACCTTCTGCCCGGGAGAGGAAATAGATCTTTGCCTCGTAATGGTTGCTAAGTTTTTCACTCCCGCTTGCGCACAGTAGCATCCCTCGTCGGACAACATGGAGGCGAACACCCCTTAACAAAGCCCCGATGTTATCGCCGGCTTTGGCTTCCGGGACAGATCTTTTGAAAATTTGAACGTCAGAGACTGTGGTTTTGATGTTTTCATCAAAACCTAGTAGTTCGACTTCTGCATTTTTCTTCAATGTTCCCCTGTATAGTGTCCCTATAACAACTGTACCCCTGCCAGGGACTGTAAAAGCATTGTCAATTGGCAGAAGGGAAGGTGACGTGTAATCCCTTACTGGATTAGGTATATGTTCATCGATTGCACTCAGTAATCTTCTGATGGACGGTTCACCAATTTCGGATGTGTCTCCTTGCAGAGCTAGCAATGCAGAACCGCAAATAATGGGTGAATTAATACCATCATATCCAAAGTCTGAAAGTAGTTCCCTAATCTCTATTTCTATCAGTTCTACAACGTCTTCATCTACCTGATCCACCTTATTTATAAATACAACCACACTCTTTACACCAGTCTGTTTGGCAAGTAATAGATGCTCTATAGTTTGGGGCATTTGCCCGTCAGTCGCCGCTACCACCAAGATTGTACCGTCCATCTGTGATGCGCCAGAAATCATATTTTTAATATAATCAGAATGCCCTGGACAGTCTGTATGGGCGTAATGTCTTTTGTTTGTACTGTACTCTACATGCGTTGTGCTTATTGTAATGCCACGAGCTTTTTCTTCTGGGGCTTTGTCTATTTCATCGTATGATATATATTTAGAAAGGCCATCACGTTCTAAAACCTTAGTGATTGCTGCTGTCAATGTTGTCTTGCCATGATCTACGTGCCCAATAGTTCCAATATTGCAGTGTTTTTTATCTTCGTTTTGTGTGGAGTACTTTGAACATACCTCTATCCTAAAATTTCTGGACAATTTACTATTATAAAGTATCCGACTTGAATTGAAATTATATTTACTTCCTATATAATTACAATGTTTTACCATACGGTTTGACACCACATGAGAAGTACACAAAAGATTTTTATTGACTACTGGCTTGTAATTACTGTTAAAAAACACGAATCGTCTGGCGTATGTAGCCATGTTTAAAAAAACATACAAGCTATACAACACTACGTTTAAAAATTCTCTTAAATTTGATATAATATGTATAAAATACAATAAAAATATTAGTTTCTTTATATGTGTATCTACGTTTAAACGTTATATCATTATACATCCTCACTAATCTATAAATATAATTTATTGTAGGGTAATTTAAAATCTCACATTACAAAAAAACAAAAGACTAATGAAAATGTTAAAGTAAAAACAATAACAAACCTCGCCCTCACCGGCCTAGCCCATGTGAAACATGGCTAATATTAAATATTATTTATTATTGTGACCTCTATTTAAAAAAAATAAAAAATGAGTATACATTGGAAATATTTTTTGTTATTTATTTGGTTTTCTTATTTAATTGTATCCGGTGTGTTACTTTTTGTTCGTGGATTCCTACTCCACAGGGAAGTTCAACCTCAAAGAGCAACATGCAAATATCGAAACAATATTTTTTGTGAAAATAAATATCATGGTTATTTAAATAAATTAGGCGACGAAGATATTGTGATCAATTCAAGCGATTTGTGTTCATGGGATGACGACTTTCTGACTCGCAAGTCATCTGAGGAATATAGACATAGGCCTATTAGTTTACCTACTTGCACTGCAAGCAATACCAAAGTTGTCTTACTCATAATCGATGCTTTAAAATTTGATTTCATGGATTATAATATAACCCTACAAGAAAATGAAGCACAAGCTTTCCAAAACAAATTCACTGTTGTTCACGAGCTTATCAGCAGTCGCCCAAATAATTCTAAACTTTTTAAATTTATCGCCGATCCGCCGACCACGACGATGCAGAGGTTGAAAGCTCTCACAACTGGAACTTTGCCGACGTTTGTCGACGTAGGCTCCAATTTCGCGACTCCAGAGATTAACGAAGACAACCTCTTGGACCAACTGACCACCCAAAACAAAACTGTGGTGTTCATGGGAGATGACACATGGGTTGGGTTGTATCCGGGCAGGTTTATCCGCGAGTATCCGTTCCCTTCGTTCAACGTGTGGGATTTGGATACTGTGGATTCCGGGATATTGGACAATTTGATAGTAGAGATAAAAAAGAATGACTGGAGTCTTTTAATAGCACATTTTCTAGGTGTGGACCACTGTGGCCATAGATATGGACCATATCATCATGAGATGAGCCGTAAACTCAAAGAAATGAATTCAGTCATTAGGTAAGAATCCAAACTAAGCATATCTAGTCTTATTAAAAGCTGTATCCCAATTTATTTCTCTAATTCATAAAAAAAAGGCATATTTTGAGTTTCTCCTGTTCACGGAAGGGCTAATTTTTTCTCCCACTTCGCTTTACAACATAGGCTTAGTGCTTAGTCACAGGGCTGTTGAACATATGAACCACGGGAGTATTTAAATAGGCTCACACAGAAATGGGACGGGAAAATAGCAGTTTTATCATAAAATATAAAGTAAACATGTAATAAATATGTCTCGTATATGACCCGCAATGTCCCCTTAGTGATATAATGCAGTCCTCACACCTGTTTGAGTTTGACACCCCTGGACTAGCTCATGGACATGACTAGGTACAGCAGATACACATCCTTACTGAAGTTTGACTGCGAGCTCTGAAACAAATCATGTCCTTGACTTGAGAAACACTGGCAGTCCAGGTGCATGGTCTAACTAGTCATACTCGTATTTTATTGGATAGCCGGTGATGGAGAGAGCGGGATTCGAATCCTGGCTGGATGTACTTAAAAGAGATTTTCCCTCCATAAAAATATAGACACATTCACTCTAAAATTCTAACCCCTATTCATCTAACAACCCGAACAAGTAATAAGACATGCATTAATTTAATGAAAAANAGAGATTTTCCCTCCATAAAAATATAGACACATTCACTCTAAAATTCTAACCCCTATTCATCTAACAACCCGAACAAGTAATAAGACATGCATTAATTTAATGAAAAATCAATTATTTATAAATGAACTATCAACTTGGCTACAATAGACCTTTAGAACTTGGTGACTATTGTAATCTAATTTGAATGCTTTGTCTCCTTGTTTCAGCGATGTGTTGGAAGCAATTGAGAACAATACCATGTTGTTTGTGATTGGAGATCATGGGATGACAAATACAGGTGTGTTACTCTCTTAGTTTTGGTAGGGAAGGTATGTGCGTTGTTAATGAGGCAAGGAATATTGATGGGGCTGTACTAGTAAACTGTTCCCGCTCAGTCAATATCAAACCTAGCACTTTAAAGCTAATAACATATATTCATATATTTTGTTCAATACATTATAGTGAATGTGTGATGGGTCAAATGGTTAGTGAGGGTAGGGAACAGTTATAGTAGCACAGTCATAGTAGTACACTCCCATAAAACCTTTCTTGCCCTGGTAACAACCTGCAAGCCTCCATTTGTAGTTATTATGTTCATCCTATTTTACCAGGAAGCTATATTGTAACTGAAGCTATTTCTGTATTTTTTATACTGGGCATTGGTTATATAACTTCTGCCTCACACCCGGTAAACACATTAACTGAGCAGTTTATTCATGATGGCGCTTCAATTTTCTTTACAAATATCTTGTTGAGAAGCATGTCATCCTAAATAACTGACTTCATCACATATAAAGATTGTGCTCTATAGTTTGATTGGTTCCTATGATTTTGAATATAAAATAAACAAAGTATAGCATATGCTATGTGAGAAGAAGGATTATACCAAACTGACTAATAAATTGTGTTTCAGAAAAATATATAATTCATCTCCACAATACACGTCCTTATATATTTCTTGTAGCTTGGATAACCAAGAAAATAATTTATAAACTCCAATCTCATCCTTATCTTGTACACATAGCTTGGATAACCAATAACCAAACCTGTACAGGTTGAAACTCTTTCAGTCCGGTACCCTTGGGACCTGACAATTACCGGACACAGATATTTGACTCCTAATTGCTCTTTATACACCCCTCTTGCCTATCCCCAAGACTTGCCATAACACTCTACATACTTATTGCTATGTCATACAATATAGAATAAAACCTAAAAAAGCAAATATACACCACCTTTCACAACTCTTGGTCTCTTAGAAGACATAATTAAGGCCTAAAATGCAGCCAGAATGCAAGCCAAAACAAAAAATATAACCAAAACACTTGGCTGCCGACGTAAACAACTTTGGCACCTTAGTACTATCAATAACACTGTCCTGGTGGCCGCCCCTCAAATTAATGGTGGTAGATTCAAAATTTGTCGGAGCATAGAATGCTGGACTAAAAGTGTTTCCACAGCTGTCCCATTAAATACAAAATGTATATCATTTACAATGTGAGACAGATCTTTCATTCATGCAACATTTATTTCTCCTCATCCCTAATCACAACTTGTTTCCATAGTTCCCAGCATCTGTTTCCAGGGGATCATGGGGGCAGCAGCGAAGCGGAAGTGACGGCAGCCATGTTTGTTCACTCTCCTTCATCGCTGATAAACCTCCAGTCAATGGAAGGTCCTAAAACTATCAGACAAGTGGACCTGGTCCCGTCATTAGCGACACTTCTCGGTGTTCCCATACCCTTCTCCAACTTGGGTGGTGTGGTGTTGGATGTGCTACCATCTTCCCAGGACTCCCTCCGAGATGCACAGGTAGCATTGCAAGCCACGTGGAACAACATCGAGCAGATGTCCTTGTATATCCGCCAATATTCGACCAACATGGGAAAAGCTTGACGTGTTAGCTAGAGCTTACGAGTCACTCAAAAAGAAGATGTTCGACCTGAACCGCGAGGAGGATGTGAAAGATGTCATGAGAGAAGCGTCCGAGTATCTTGGCCTTGTCAGGGAAATGTGCGAGGAAGTGTGGATACAGTTCGACTCGGTGTTGATGTCTCACGGACTGTGGGTGGTTTTCCTCTCCTTGTTTTTTATGTTTGTTATGGTGAGTGGTTTGCCCAAGGACAGACTGACAGAAGTGTTGGACGGTAAGTTCCTGGTTGTAGGTCTGACCTGCGTGGGAGTGACTGTGGTCGGAAGCGCGCTGTGCTATCTCGCGGGGAGCATTGAGAGCATAGATGTGGCGGTTTACTTCTCGACGTCTCTGGTCTCGATGTTCTTGTTGGCGAGTGTGGTTGTGAAGCACTGGACGGTGATCATGTCTCGTTGGCTGAGTAAAGGGAGGCTCTCTGACCGCGTGGGGCGCTTACTATTGGCCTGCAGGTACATGGATCGAAATCAAACCAATAGTAGTTTAGTTTTTTTTATTGTCTTTGAATTTCACTTCCTCTCGTGAGCGTGTTAATTATATTACATTAGTAAGGTTGTAGAAGGTATAATTTAAAGGAAATATAGCTAAATTGGTGTGGAGGAAGCGTGGGAAACCATTTAGGAAAAACCTGCTTTGGCAGACTCTATCAGTATTCTAACACTGATCTCCCAATCACCAGAAAATCAGACAAGATAAGCCTGCTTTTGGCCTGTGTCCCCATGAGGGTGACTTGATATTTGCTATCATTAAGGCCTGGACTTTGATCACCTAAAACTCTTTAAAAAATTCAAACTCGCAAAAATAAAAATACCTTCAAATATGAACAAAAACTCATAATGAATGCACACAGCTAAATCAAACACACACTTTACAAATGGAAACTAATAATAGATATTCAACAAAAAGCCTTTAACAACTAAACACATTCTGGTAAATATAATACTATTGATTAGCAAAATATCTTCCTCCTACAACCAAACAAGCAAAGAGGATACAATTACATTATCTTCTATTTTGTTGAAAAAAATTTACATTTGAGTATGCATACCCCTAAAAAATATCTATAGGCCTAGGGTTTAAAAATATACTTATTAAATGTAAATGGCTTAAAATTGACACATAAAGTGACGCAAACCAAGAAAATATTACCTGAATTCCAAATAACAAAAAATGAACACAAAAATTACTTATAAAAACATTTCTACATCCAGTAGATCATAAACAGAACTTATGTGCACATCAGCATTGTTTGTGAATTAGCCTAAAAAAAAACCTGTCATCAAGATCCAGGCCCTGGTTATTACTTAAGTCTTAAAAATATATCTTGTTAGCAAAATAAAAGTTATAATCTTTAAATTTAAAAATGACACATAGATCCAGATATCAAACCCAGGACCTTTGGCTAATTAAGCCAATTCTCTAACCACTGAGATATCCCGGAATCATCCTGTGCCAATGGTTATCCTCCAATCGTATTTTAAGGTAGAATTTGTGATGGACGTGCGGAAATTGTCAGCTACAAATGTGTGATTAATAAAGATCATGACTCTCAGATAACGCAGCCACGGTTGGATTTTTGCTGCTGTACAATTACAACTGTACGAATGCGTCTATCACGATGTATTAAATAGCTACGCTATTATATTATGAATATATTAAAAATATAATAGCTTAGCTATGTAATCCATCTTGATAGCCACATTCGTACAGTTGTAATTGAACTATCAGCAGCAAAAGGCCAACTACCTAATCAATGGTAGCTGCATTATCTGATAGCTCATGATTTTATAATTCCTCACACATTTTTAGCCACACGTCCATCACAGACTGCCTTAAAATATGAGTGGAGAATAACCATTGGCACAGGATGATTCCGAGATATCTCGGTGGTTAGAGAATTGGCGTAACTAGCCAAAGGTCCCGAGTCCGATATCGTACCCAGGTGCCATTTTTCAATTAAAAGAATATGATATTTAGATGTGGCTTTAATCATAACTAACAAATATAATCGCTTAACTATTTAATCCGTCAAAATAAAAGTTACTAGTCAACATTTTTCTGAGTCTATTTTGATCACCTACTCTGAATCGAACTTTCAAGAACTCACTCTTGCCTGATGGTTTGTTTCAAGCCAATTGATTGTCTTGTTTCAGCCTTTGTGGTAGTTTCTCAAATAGCTATGTGGTCGAGGAGTCCAGATCACTCTCCTATCTGCTCCTCACTCAGCTCTGGTGGTTGGTGTACAACTATCGTCCAACCAGACACGGAGGAGTCAACGTGAAGGGCAAGACCCCGGACAAAGTGGTGTCCAGCTGGGTCAAGATGCAGGTAGCACCTTTTAGTACAATCAGCACTCATACACCTGGCCTGCTTTGCCGCTGAGGTTGGGGTTCACAACTCAGCAGGATGAGTCGAGGATGGATTTTCCTGAATTATTTCCCACTCTTCCTCCACAAAAATGCGGCAATATTTCTTCTAAGTTATACCTTCCTCATCCATAGTCCACTAATGTAATTTGTGTGAAGGTAACGTGAATGGTTACTAAAATGTGGTGGGAAAAATAAGTCTTAGAATAGAATTTCAAAATTCAGATCCTTAATTTGAATTTAGTTTAGATTAAAATCTAACCAGATCCTTGTTTGGATTCGACAACATTTATTTCATAATTCGATTCTAATAGTCAGACTTTTGCTCGATTAAACTTTTTATAGACAATAGTAATATTTGAATCGAATCCACTATTTTACAAATCTGAATCTCCAATTTATCTTTGAATCTCAAATCCAAATCTGAATCTTGGGGGAAAATTATGAACATAAGAGTAAATATAAATATAATGTAAAATACAAATAGTAACTATATGTTAACACTCTACCTTATAAATCCATTCATCATAAAACTCATACATTCAATGAAGTGTTAAATTAATGTTCTTGAATCTGATTGCTTTGTTTTTCTTATTATTATGTTTTGGATGAATCACTAATCACTAAGCAGTATTAGAACTCTAAAACAAATTTCATTTTGAAATTTAAAAAAAGCATTTCTTGTTTTTAGATTTCAAATTTTCTCAAATCCTCTAATATCTACTATCGTAACAGATTTAAGAAATTTGAGGGTCTAATCCCTAAAAATGTTTCCAAAGCATGATATTTGATTTTGGTTAATAGAAAATATTTAAATTTGATTCAAAATTATACATTGATTTTTATTTAAATATCCATCTTATTTAGTAAATTATTTAACTACTCTACTGTTTGTTCTCTGTGCAGGTAACTCCATCCCGGATGTTTGTGGGTGCTCTGGTCTTGACTTTAAGTGGTGTGGTGCGACTGTCACACTACTACTGGGCGTGTCGTGAGGAGCAGCCGTCATGCGAAACGAGCACGACCCACAAGCAGGGGCGGCATGGAGCACTCAATTGCCTTTTCACGCTGGTGTGCCTAGGCCTGCTTGTCACAGCGGCACGGATCTGGCTCCGGAGTTCCGGGAATCTTGTGGGATTCTCCCCGGTTGTGATGTTGGCGCGCTATGTCCCAACCGTCGTCGTAGTATGTACAGGGGGCTTCTGGGTGCTCCAGGCTCTCCCAAAAGACACGAGGGCAAAACTCTTCCTTCCGTGGCAGCTGCACATTCTGCCCTGGGTGGTGTACTGCCTGGTTGTGCTTACGTTCGTGTGCCTGTTTGTGCGTCCTCTGTGCGTGTTTTACCTACTAAAGGAGCATGATGTAATGGCCCCTGTGTACGGCCAGGAGAACATCATCCCGCGTTTATTCAATCACATGAAGGAGATGATGAGGGCGCGAGCTCAAAAAGAGGAGGATCAAGGGGCCCCGGTTGTGTATGGGCTAGCAACGGTGTACAGCGCTGTGTTTGTGGTGGCCGGGGTGTTTGCCAGTCTGTTGGTAGCCCTGCTACTGGGTAGCGTGCTAGCACAGGCACTAGTTCTGATGGTCGTAGCGTGTGTCTTGCTGCTCATCATGCTGTCCGTCATACATGCAGAGGGCATCATAGTCGCAGGTTAGTACTTTCAAACTGGTAAGGCTTTGTACAAGCTGGTTAGGGCTAGGGGGCTTATTAAAAGGGAACCCGCCTGGATGGTCGAATGATCCCAAGTCGGAAGTCGGCAATCAGTCGATTGTGATCAACTGATTGATCACATGGAAATTTAAAGTCAATTGCTTAAAAAAACTACATGCTAGTACAAAGTTGTTCTTTGGGTCTTCTAAATTTGTAAATATATCAAATTTTGTTCAGGTTCTACGCATATGTACTAATTACGCTTAAGAGTTAGGGGTGAGGAAGGTTGAATTTAGAGGCAGTATAACCACATTTGTGTGGAGGAAGAGCGAAAACCATATAGGGACATCATCAATACACCCAATTGGGTTTAGAATCACAATCTATCTGTCACTGACAGTCTAGCCAATTGAGAGATTGATGCCTTAGACCATGCGGCCACTGAAGCAGGCTTTTACTGTTATTGAGTCTGGCCAACTCTCAGTGTACACTGCAATATGTCTATTCAAGCTCAAGGCCACATATTTAATCAAACAACTTAAGGCAGATGTATCATACCATTTTTTTCCCCTCATTTTATGAAATGATGAATCACATGTTATTATTGACACAGATAACTTAAGTTTTTTTTATGGAAATGAGCCTCATGATTTTTAAAGTAGAGGAATTTTTGAAAATCATACGAAAAACAAAACAACTACAAGAGCAAATATCTTTGGTAAATTTAAGAATAACATTCTTAAAGAAATTTTGCCCATTCAAAAATTAATAAGCTTAAGCAAGGATAGTGTTTATGAATTTACAGGCATTCAAAAGGGATTTCTTTCATTTTATCAAAACGATTAAAAATTTCTGTCATTTCTTGATTGTAAGTGAACAATTCCCACTTAAGCTCTTTGCAGAAAATTTTTAACTATGGAAAATGTCATGAAGGTTGGTTTTAAGAATTACCTACAGCACCTTGGAATTAAAAATTGAAATTGCTTGGAGAATTTACAGAAGAACTGGACTGTTAGTTTGGAGAGCAACTTCTTCACATGGATGTTTGTCTGCTAAATAGAGATAAAGTTCTTAAACAATTCAAAGAGCTGCTTCCTCCTATAAAATATTATCTAAAAGAAATGTATATTATTTACTACCCAGAACTGGAGGATCATGGATCACTAATATATTAATTTTAGTACTCTTTATTGATACAATTTTTTAATAGACTATATTTGGAACTGCAAGGGAAAGACAACAAATTATAAATTTGATTTCTGCAGTTTAACCATTACTATTAAAATTGACATTTTGGGAAACCAATTTTC
This sequence comes from Timema californicum, assembly GCA_902141385.1. Lineage (NCBI taxonomy): Eukaryota > Metazoa > Arthropoda > Insecta > Phasmatodea > Timematidae > Timema > Timema californicum. Next base: position 22,197 of record CABFOW010006322.1, on the reverse strand, counting down.
ATTAAAGAGATTTTAAACCTTTTCCTTCCTTCAAAAGGATGGTTAGTGATTTTTATTCCCACCTAAACTTTGAGCAAGAAAAACAACTGAAAATCATCAATCTGAGAGCTGAGTTTACTTGAAGATTTATGAAATTTGAAAAACTAGAACCAGCTTCAAGATTTATTTGAAGTTATTTCTGTGTCTAATCATCTCGTTTCTGCTGCATTGGAAATGAATATGATCACAATCCAAAATGATGTTGAAGAGGAAACAATCCATCTTTGACGAGCACCTAGTGTTCAGAAGTATCTGTGTTTCTTAATACGACAACATGTTTCATGTTAAAGTCGATTCATGACCAGAATGGTAGTAGGTGACATAGCAAAAGACAGATTTACTTTCATATAAAATTTATATTCGTCAAACCATATGATCTGCAGGACCATGTGTTGAGTTGTCACTTTTGACAGTCAAAACTTTCACAACAAACAATTTTTCATCAAATATGTTTCTATTTTAACAGTTTTTACATTATTGAAACAGGAACTTAAGAAAATAACCGTTTGAAAGTTTCTTTTTAGTGGAAGCAGCGTCTGTGGTTCTCTTAAAAATGCTTTACAGATGAGAGCTTAAAAAAGGCTGCAACCTANTCGACGGGGAGAAGTCTCGATCAGACTTGGTGAGAGTTGGTGAGTGTAAAGCCTCCATATTACCAGGTTGTTGGTTTTAGATATTTGTTGTTTGGAACATCGTTACAGGACCATGTGTTGAGTTGTCACTTTTGACTGTCAAAACTTTCACAACAAACAATTTCTCATCAATTATGTTTATATTTTAACAGTTTTTACATTATTGAAACAGGAACTTAAGAAAATAACCGCTTGAAAGTTTCTTTTTAGCGGAAGCAGCGTCTGCGGTTCTCTTAAAAATGCTTTAAAGATGAGAGCTTAAAAAAGGCCGCAACCCCCTCACAAATCAAGAGAAAAACCAGATGAAATGGTGATGTCGTACAAACGGTGTTCGGTTGTGTTCTTGCGCATCTGTTTACAAAATAAATAAGTTTGATTTTAAAACTAATATTCTAAGTTAAAAAAACATTTATTTATTTCAGTGGCTAGTTATAAGAAGATATGGGTGTGGATATCATACTTTTTAATTAATTATTTCATGCACTATATTATAATCTTGTTGCCACAACCGTGAAACAAAAAAACATGTCACACTTATTGCCTACTTTTATACAACTCATGGGCAGCGTCTTGGATGAGGACTCTGTTGGAATGGTGCAGATATTACTGTAGTCTGTAGTTCTGTATTGAGCCTCGACGAGTTTGTGGGCCAACACGTTTCCAAAAGGTCTAATACATATTAGATAGTGTCAAGGCCGTAGCTGAGGGGGTGGGGGCGTTCACACACACCAATTTTACTAAAACTATATATATATATATATATATGCTTTATTTATGGTTCAAACAATATCAAAATTAAGATACAAGTACAAATTAGGGGCTGTGTTATCATAAAAAAATACTTCAGATAGTAATTTTATTAATATAGGCACTTTGTTCTTTCAATAAGCTATGAAATAGCCAACCTTAAGAGATCCTTAGTGAAGTACTATTAGAAGCATTTATTAACATTTTGATTGCTAATATAGTATTATTAAGAAAATAATAATTATTTCCACTAGTTACTTTCAACCAATGTTTGCGATAAAAATCTTCTGTTAGCTGCCAGTTACCACCTCTCCAGTGGCAAATCGACTTAAGATATTCAGTTGTTATGCACCTCTATAATATTTATAAGAAAAGTGGTTATGAAATATCTTAATATCAGACACCTTTCGAGATAAAGAAAAGGTTTGTTACTAGGAAATACATATTTATTTTTTAAATCATAATGCTTGACATCTATATGAATCTATATACTGTCGCTATTAACTACAACAATCTAATTAGCAGGATAATGATACGTGAATAAATGTTGTACACAACTTACTTTACTTCACATCCATTACAGTTTCCAGCCTGTGGCCTGGGCCAGTTTTTTTATTCAAGCCGTATATTTTCCATCACCAGCTTGCTAGGCCTGTCATGTCTTCATATGACTTATAATCTAACTTAAGACTAGGACAGGCACTAAATCCAGTCCCTGGCCGTTCATTCATCGCTGTGAATGGATAAATCCCCATTTCATCGATGATAAATTTTCCGGCCATGCTGGAAATTGAACCTGATACCCTTAGCTCAGTAGACAAACACGCTACCGACTGAGCTAAAGGGTCGAATTTATGTAGCTTAATGTACTGATTTAATTATACAAGGAACAATACGCAAATAAAATGAATCATGAACAGTAACACTTCTGGACTGTAGACTTAAAAATGGGCACGAGCAGACTTAACTGACGGCTCGGAAGGTACAACCTTGAAGGACCATAGTCATTACTACATAGGCTATCTTAATAACTTTCCCCAGAGAGTACTGCTCACACTTTGCGTGAAACAATGCATTCCTAACATTTATACATTAGGATATTAAAAATTGACTGGTGTTTTCAATTTCGATATACTGTGTAGAGATTTGTATGCATGAACATGCGTCTCTAGAAATGTCCGTGTCCATTTTTGAGAAAGTCTCTTTATTAGTAAAATCCATCATTGGGAAGTTGTTTTATCATAAGAACCAGTGTTATTTTGTTGGGGAAATTTAAACTGTTAATTATAAAGCGATACTAGCTATTTAGAGCTGTTTGTTAAGGGAGATTTCATTGTAGTTTATTTTTAAATTAACATTTTACTTTTCTATACTTTATTTTCAGATTAGAGGGGATATAAGTACTGAGGATATAAATAATTCAAAGAATAAATATTAGAGTATTTAAAAAAAATTAAAAATGAGAAACAATAAGTAATTGTGACACCTTTGATAGATTTGTTCGATCAGGGCCCAAAGAAGTTTGTCGACCCCTGGCCTAAGGCATCACACTCCGCATAGACTTGTCTGCCATTCAGGAGAAGATTAGGGTTCGAATCTCGGTTGGGTGCACTGAGGGGGATTTTCCCTAAATGGTTTCCCACTCTCCCTCCACAAAATTGTGGTTACATTTCTTTTAAATTTGACCTTTCTGATTCCATGTACATCAGCATAATAAATATATACAATACCTACAGCCCAAACAAGTGGTGAGAATTGTTCTTGTAAAAAAAGGTTTTCCCCCAAGAGATATATCACACCTGGCGAGTGTAGCATGAACTACACTAACACAATCCACACCTTCACTTGTTTTTCAGAGCAGCTCTTCATTGTTCCGTGGTCATCTGTCCTGTCCTGGGGGTTCCTCGCCTCCTACTTCTTCTATGGAACAGGTCACCAGCCCACCTTCTCCAACATCCAATGGGAGGCAGCGTTCGTGGGGACTGGAGGCATCTTCCACACTCACGTGGTTCCAGCACTGCTCGTGGGGCTCAACACCTTCTGCGCACAGCTGGTGATGGGGCTAACACTGCCCCTTCTTCTTGTGGCCCCATTCACAGTGAGTCACTAATTACAGTTAGACATCTCGACAGAAATTTGCTTGTTCCAGCTCAACAAATCACTTGTTACAGTTAGACAGCTCAACAGGTCATTTGTTACAGTTAGACATCTCGACAGAAGTTTGCTTGTTCCAGCTCGACAAATCACTTGTTACAGTTAGACAGCTAAACGGAAGGTCATTTGTTCCAGCTCGACAGATCAACAGAAGGTCACTTGTTACAGTTAGACAGCTCAACTGAAGGTCATTTGTTACAGTTAGACATCTCGACAGAAGTTTGCTTGTTCCAGCTCGACAGATCAACAGAAGGTCACTTGTTCCAGCTCGACAAATCACTTGTTACAGTTAGACAGCTCCACAGAATCTCGTTAATTATTTCATTTAGCTAAAGCACCGGTAGTCACACGCTCATGTATCCTGATCCTGATTAGATGTACAAAGGTTTTTTATTCCTTAATAGTTTACTCTCCTGCCATTCAAATACGGGCACACTTAGTCTTAAATTCTACCTACATAATTCTTATCTGGTTAGCATAATTAATGATCGATGGAGTTGTATACCCCAGGAAAAAGTAGCAAAATCTAGCATATAAAACACATCTATTGGTAGTTTTCAAGGCAGTGCAGTGGTATGTTTTAAATGTGGACTTTTAAACCCTTGTTTATCCTTATGTTATTTGTTCCTATTACATGTTCTTATATAAATGTCTTATCTTTACCAATTTACTTTTTATACCTTTTGTGTTTTTTGGTTTTATCTTTTAGGATGTTGTTTTTCACACTTCTTGATGAATGGGCTTGACAGGTTTGGACAGTAACAATTGATGTTCTTTAAGATTCGGATGGACATCTTGAGGTTTTGCAAATCTCTCTTCCAAGTAATATCATGTATTATCACCTCACCAAAGGTGCGCTACTGTAGTTGTGGCAGTCACCACACAAACCCCTCTCACCCTTTCTATACTTCACCCCTTTCAGAGTGTCCTTACATTCCACAGGCAATCCCCTTCCCCCCCTCCCCCCTAATCCTTTCAACTTTGTTGATTACTACCCACCAAAAGACAAGCTATCACCGTTATACTCTCCAAGGAGTAATGCCGAGTTTTGAGGCACAATCTCGGGATTTTATAAATTGACATCCAAAATCAAAGGACAAGGGCTCGAACCCCTGTCAAACTATAATTTTTCTGAGTTACAAATATATAAAAATATATTTTCTTCCCTATATTTAAAAAATTATGGCCATTTCTTTTTGTTTTTTTCAGTGACATAGTTTTTACGGTCAAAACTTACGCTAATTATTTAAATACATGGTATAAGGAAGTTAGAATTAAAATAAGCACATCACAATTTGTTTGTACAGAAGATAGAAAAACCAAAGTGAAAACCACATTTGGTTCTATGTGATAGCTTGTTAGAAGGAATTGTAAATATCTTTAAAAAATGTAATGAGTTAGAAAAAGTTAGCCAACGTTGGCTAAAAATTGCCATTTTTTAAATTTCATTTCGATTAAATATAATTTACATACTGTACGTCTACTTCACTTTACAAATCGGCCCTACTCTTTAGATTTTTTCGAACACCATACTAACAAGAACATTGTATTCCAAGATCTAAAAAAAATCTGAATTAAATAAAACCAGTTAAACCATATTTCCATTTAAAATTATTATTTTTTATTATTATAATATGATTATAAACCATCCAAAACCAAGTATTTTCTTTTTTATTGCTACCTTCATAACACAGGTTATTAATGGCTTAATCTGGTTGGATAGAGATGAGGAATGTAGCTAAGAGGAAGTGAATCCGCACTTGCATGGAGTGAAGATGGGAAAACCAGAGGGATAAATCACTTGTGGAAAACCTTTAAAGCTTGACTAACCTGTTTAACTATTTTCCATAACTCTTCCATTGTGTCTGCTCCACATAAAACATCATCAAAATATACACATACTCCCGCAATATTCCCAAAGTATTTATGAGTCATCTTTTGGAAGTACTCAGGAAGCACATATAGTCCAAATGGGGCGCGTAAAAACCGATTACATCCAAAGGGGGTGCTGAACATACATAGACTAGCCAATTCTTTACTCAATTTAACCTGGTAAAACCCATCTTTTTAATCAAATACACAAAAATATTTTTTATTGCCCATTTTGAAACTAATCTCCTCGAGAGTGGGAATCAACACATAATCTCGGACCAAATTTTCGTTAAGATCTATGCACAGCCTTATGGCTCCTGTTTTATGTTTCTCTACAATAACTAGATTGTTTACCCATTCACCATCTTAACACCATTCAATAATGTTATCTAAATGCACCTTCAGTTTACTTAAAAATTTTAGGGGAACTCTGCGGGCTGGTTTGCTTTTAGGTATAGCACCCTTTTTTAATTCTAAATCAAGAACCTCTGGAAAACATCTGAGGCCATTAAAAACATCCTTGTTTTAATTCCAAAAGTTTTGAAAATCAGGTTTACTTTGAGCATTGAAAACCCCAACATTTTTTAAAAAATGAGATTGAGATTCACACAAGATGAAAGGCTAAGTAAGGGTCTAGCTTGAATGGAATTGACAATAGTAAACACCAAGCTATGTGTTTTGTTGTCATAAGACAACAGGAAGACATATTTCACCAACAGGTCCAATCTCAAAACTCCCAAAAGCTTAATTATGATTTTTAGGAGCACTTAGCCTAGAACTATAATCGGTTCTAATGGACTGCAAAGACCTTAAAGGAAGGATGTTAACTTCTGCCCCTATGTCTAATTTGAAAAGTACAGATTTGCGGTTAATTAGCAATGATATGCACCAATGACGATTGGTATTTACAGAATTTATAATTGAAAGAGAACCTATATCTGAATAACCTGAAACAGGGGTCAAAGAGTAACCATCATTATCTTGAAATTGACAAAAATAACTACACTCACCAACATTTGAAGTCTGGTTAGCAACATTGTTATCAGAGTTTATAGCTCCTAGTTCAAAAGCACTACGACCACTCGAAAAACTATTTGTGGCAGCACAATTTCTGGCAAAATGGTTCATACCTCGACAT
>CABFOW010006322.1:0-15269 GCA_902141385.1 Timema californicum | reverse complement strand
ATTCTGCGAGGATCCCCCTCCATTTTCGATGGCTTTCAAGTTTTTGTCTGCTAACTCTATTGATTTGCAATATTCTACAACTTTGTGTAGGGAAGTGTCTTCCCTAAGAAAGGTATTGTTTTATTGACTGAGTTCACGCCCAATATTATTACGCACGCAGCAACTTATCCTCCTGGTCACCAAATTCACAAGGCGTGGCAAGAGCTTTGAGTTCAGCGTAGAAGCTTTCAAACAGTTCACCGAGACATTGTTTCCTGTTAAAAAAATTGAACACAAGGATGGTTTCATTATTCTTCAGAATACAGTGAGATTTAAGAACAGACAATATACCATTGACTGTTTCCTCTTCAGGTTTGATGGTAGTTAAGGTTTTATAGAGTCGGACAACATCTCGTCCTAATAGGTTTTTTAGCCTGGCTATTTGCACGCCCGCAGATTTTGTTCCAGTCTCTGTCGCCTCAAAATATTCTAGAACTGTTCCTGGAATTCATCGAAATTCTTCGCCAAATCTCCGGCAAGATTAAGTGACTTTGCTTTATTAAAGTACATATTGACAACTGCTTCTTTACAGGACGAGATAATTGTATCCACAAATTTGAATCACAGATAATTCACTGCATACACTACTGACTCCGACATGTTTTATTATCACATACAAATTAACTTTCAGACATAATCAGCAATCTCAAGATGTCTCATTTACATAAAGTACAAGCTATTAATGAATTATACATTAAGGTTATAAATAAATCCATGTTAGAGCAAACACTAAAAGTATCGTACACAGTGAGGCCAACTGACTGACAAAATCAACACTCAGCTGAGTTAGGCACTACTATACAACTTATTAAACAACTTTATTGTTCTTATATAGTAGGTGTCCATCCGAACCCTAAGAGACAGCCATTAGCTCTTTGTCCAGTGGCAGCAATGTAAAGTGTGAACTGTGTTATTCTTTTCACTGTAAAAGCCATGTTGTGTTTGTTCCCTTTTTTATGTTTCTATTCACCTTTCCTGTATCTTCTTCCAAAGTTAACAAATCTGTATTTTTGAGGTTGTAGTGTAGGCCATGCCCTTATATCAACACCTGTTCATTAGAAATTGTGTTGTTTGTAGATCCGTGTGATGGCGCCTCGCTTGATGTCCTTGGGTGACCCTGTCACGGAGGACCTGAAGAAGGGAGAGCTGTTTCTTTATCAGAGGGATGACCTACTTTATCATGGCCTGTTCGACCTGTGCACCAAGTACACACTTTTTATAGGAGCCAGGGTGAGGAACGGCCACTATTATTTTCATGGGTTAGCGATTACATTGCATTCCTTTCATTGCTGCCAAATAAACCAGTTTCAATACAAGGCCTTCAATTTTGAATCGAATCTGAAATGAGTATTTTAAAATGAAATTGTTTTGAATCAAATATTTTATAGTTAAATTTATATCTATTTAAAAAATAAAATTAATCCAATAAGAAAGATAAGGTAATTAAAACCGTATTTAAATAACAAATAGATGATTTAACTCTACAAATTTTACAATATTTTATGCTCAGATAAAATGATGGCTTCATGCTAATTGCTTAAAAAAGTTAAACTATTCAGATTTAGGATTAAATTCAATTGAATCCAAATCTGGAACCTGTTTGGATTCAAAACTTTTAATCTGATTTGAATCTTTTTAATACTAAGATATATAGTTTCAAATCAAATATGAATTCTAGCAAGATTCAACATTTCTAAACTTCGCACAGCTTACTGCTGAATAAGGTGCAATACATGATAACAGGGTGTTCAGCAGGGAATTTTCTTGGTCAGGGAAAAGTCAGCGAATTTGATCAAAGTGTTGGTATTTTTACCTATTCACTAATAAAAATATGCAACTTTAATTCACAATAGTCAAAATAACATTTTTCATCCAGTTAATACACATCATGACTCTTTTAATGCTTGTACCACCAGTTGAGCATACTAATCTCATTTCTAAAAGTCAACATGTGATTTACGAGTCATCCTTCCACCCAAAGGCATAGACCCTCTGGACTACCCCTGGAATTTGTTTGATAGTTATCCAGGATATGCTTATCATAGCATTAGAATGCAACTCTGTGCTCATTGTGTGTCAACACAATGAAATAAAAACAAGAAAAGAAAAGCTTGAATAAAACATCAGACCTTCACATATTATACTCTCCCATTGGTTTACAGGATATCACCTGATTAAGGTTATGGACAGGGTTTTGGGGTCGGTACGCCAAGTCTTCGACTTCAACTCCTCTAATTTTCTACTAACTAACTCCAAATTCTTCATAAATGTCCAAGTATATTAATTAGTAACAACAAATTTACTATAGTAAAATGCTCCAATACAGATTACTTCATGGGAAGCTTAATTAACATTGTGAATTTATATTTAAATCAATTTGTCAATCCAAATTACAAATTTTGATCTTAAAAAATAAAAAAAAGGTATGAAGTATTGTTATAATATTCTAACTTTTTATTTTGAAGCCGGAATCGGTACCAACTCCAACTTTTACTTCGACCCCACATCCCTGCTTACGAAGTGTGTATAAGAGGACACAGAGTACATAGACAAGGCCTATCATGAACTACAAAGTATGCCATATTTAAGTCTGTGTGTTTGTCTCAGATGCTGGCCTGCATGCTGGCCGGAGCGATGCACTGCAGACACCTCATGACGTGGAAGGTGTTTGCCCCCAAGCTGATGTTCGAAGGACTCGGCTTGTTTGTGTCTCTGCCGAGTGTTCTTCTAGGGTACCTCCTTGTGATAAGAATCACGCAACAAGTCGATAAACTCCTTTTACATCTCGATAAGGAGTTCAGCTGATAGTGGATACAGTATTAGTAGAAGTATGTAGATCTTGTTTAAATGAATGCAGGGATTGGATTTCCCTTATAGCTTGACGAGTCTAGACATTGTGATAGATAATAAACTAGCTGGTATTATTGTACATTGATATATTTTACAAATTAATTTATGATGTCAATTTTTAACTGACCATATACATGGTTTGAACAATATTTGTGACAAACAGATGTACCCGGTGTTGGCCAGGGTAATCGCACAATGAATTTTGTGGTTGGTTACCCCAGGTAATGTTTTTTTTTTGCTTTAAACAAACAAAAAAATCTCTTTATTTTATTTTTTCTAACCCAGTTTTTTTTCCTTCAAAAAATCTAATAAAAAAATTTTAAATTCCAGCTTCGAGGTGCATATTTTTGTGCATAGGAGCTATTAATTTTAAAATTTCAGACATCCGAGTGTGTAGATATCATGCAATACTCATGGTTGACAAACAATTCATTTTATTAATATAGCTTTACGTTCGCTCACCTTTCATGTAAGATCTTTTGCCTGACTAATTTATCTATATCTATAAAAAGTGACAGCTGCAGCTTACATAACTTGACGTGAAAGTAGATCTAGTAACTTTTCTAGCTGTCGGATATTTCTATAAAAATTGAATTGTAGCTTACAGGCCAGTTGAGAAATTGGTATTACTGTTATAAATAGAAAGGATAGCCAGAAAAATTATCTGAATTATAACGTAGATAAACACTATTTAACATAAAACACATTCAGAGAAAGTTGGATTTTAAAATGTGTGTTTTTGTGTGCTTATTAGTGTTTTGTCCAAACATTCACTAAGGTAAGTTTGCTTGCTGACCTTCTTAACACAAACAGTTTATTTTAGTGCTCTATTCCAAATAACCTCATTTTATAAATAAAAACTCAAAACTATTACAGGTCTATTATAAATATTAGGAGTGTGCGAAGCTTCAAAAACTTCAACTTCACTTTGAATATTTGTTCATTTTGACTTGGTTTTGAAAGTAAAATTACAGATTCAACAATTACAAAGCTTAGCAAAAACAAAAGGAAAAAAAGTACGGGTAATATATACATTTATGTTTATTTATTTATTTCTGCTGATATTTACATCACAAATGAGTGTTTGAATAAAAAAAATTAAAAAAATTAAATTTAACTTTTTAATAACTTAATCTATCTTAAAAGATTAAAAATATTAACTATTTTTAAATATCACATTTTATAAATTTTATTGGATTGTAATGCAAACTTTAGTATTTTTTTTTATCCAAATTTAAAACTTTTTTTTTAAATATTCAAACTTTGATTTGACTTTATTTTGAATTGATAAAGTGGACTTTGCACACCCCTAATTAAACAGTCCATCCTCCCACCACAAGAATTTAATTCCTATGCTCATTCTTATGAGGTAAGTTGAGTAGTAACAGGTGGTATGTTGTAAACATCAACTGCAAGCTTGATGTAGGTTTCAGTACTGTGTTTAGAGGCAACTCCACACCGTTATAGTCTGGGGGGACGTGGCAACATGTGGGAGCAGCTCCATCTTACATCTCACAGGGATGTAAGACTGGTTTTATTGCTTGGAATCAGGAGTTGGATGTATTCTAAAGGATGCTCTGGTGCTTCCAGAAGCTTATTTCAGGAGGGCCATACTATATATTATATCGAGGCTATTATTTATATCCTTTTAACCTAAAATTCGATATATTAAGGACAGTTTTAATGTGTACAACTGTTCATCTAATGAATATTATGTAATAAAGCAGCTTTATAATTTAGCCAACACATTTGAGCGCTTTTTATCAGTGTCTCTAAGACAGTAATATGTGTAACTCCAGGATAAGCAAAGGATTTCAGGAAGTACACAATTTACCACTGAATTTTATTAATCATTAGTTCTTTTTTTTTATATAAATAGTTGGACGAAAAAATTAATGCAGATTTTGAAACTTTAATAAACTTTTATTCTAGGTATTTGCGAGACTCAAAAATATCTTAATATAGACAAGAGAAAAAGTCTTGATCTTGTATTGAAATCTACAAACCAAACTGAGAATTTGTCATTTATAATTTTACTGGGAAGTGGAGGAGATTACATAATGATGAGTTACATACCTTTTCTCGTCTCAAGACATTGCTAGTATAATCAAGTCTCATAGATTACAGTGGGCAAGACATGCAGCGTGAATGGAAGATTCTAGAGCCTTGTTCGGGGAATTGACTGGTGAACCTAATGGGGGAAACCATTGGAAAGACCGCATCTTACTACCCGTTCGGATTATACACACTTACGCTTATGTGTAATGGTAGGATGACTCTGAGACGAAATGAAGGACCTATAGTTTTAACGCGGGATTCGAACCACAGTAGAGGCTTGGCATTCCCCACATTCCCAAGTTGTGATTAATACACGTCTTGTCAGAGGTGAAGGAAGGGTTTGGTGATCAGATAAATATGTGCCTGGACCGAGGATTGAACTCCGGACCCCCAGCACAGAAGTCCGACACCTTACCCCTAAACTGCCAGGTTACCATCTAGCTAAAGATAGGATTAAGTTGTAATGGGGTGGACTGGATAGAACTAGTTCAAGATAGGGATAAGGTGTAATGGGGTGGACTGGATAGAACTAGTTCAAGATAGGGATAAGGTGTAATGGGGTGGACTTGATATAACTAGTTCAAGATAGGGATAGGGTGTAATGAGGTGGACTGGATAGAACTATTTCAAGAAAGATAGGGATAGGTGGTGTACTTTTGTAAGTGGAGCAATGAACTTTGTAGTTCCTAATGTTATAGATGAAGTAAATACCGTAAAGGCCTGAAAAATAGCCATCATTAAGAAATGTTTTAGCTATAAATATTGTTTTTCAATATCAAACTTTAACATTAACTTTAACTGTTACTCCACAAAATTACTATAAATGGTATGCATTGCAACTATCACATTTTATTAATTACATTTAAAATGTGTATGAGTTATATCTCAAGTGTTTGAATGAAATAGCAAGCGCCAGCCCATGTCTCAAAAGGAACTTTAGCACACTATAAATTATATATTTACTTTAATAAACATAATTTACATTTTCTTTCTTTCAGAGGAAGTTGTAAACTGGTTTTTGCGTATCACTTCTTTATTCCCATTTGACACATTTTTGTTTAGCATCATTGCAGTTTTATTAAAATTTGGCTTTTTATAGTTTACAAGATAACAGGTATTTATTTCTTTTTATGAAGGGCTGGAAGGAGTACTTTGGTTTGGCCCATGGTCCCGAAAGGTGTACATAACTGGCGAAAGCTTGCGTAACACTGGTCTTTATTATTTTTTTTACATTATGTTTTACACTTTTTAATTATTTTTTTTGCTCTTGTGTACATTTTTAATCATTCGAAGTATTTAATATAATCGTGGGATATGGGGGCTCTAGCTCACCTATGTGTGCTATGGAAGGGGCCAGTTTAAGAAGAGAAATATTGAAATCCCTATAACATTTTCTTGAAGCCTCGAATGTTTAAATATGTATTATTCGGCTAGATCACTTTTTTAAGACATGTTCAAAATACTTCAAACCTAGAAAATATTGCCTAAAACAATAATCGGGTATAATTTGACTTTATTGGAAACCCATTAGCTGGGCCTACTACTAGTTCTAAAAGTTTTGAAAAAATAATTGTTATGTTTGAAGATATCTGCAGAGTTATGTTTTGATGTTTGATCAAATTCATTTGATGTCTTTGTAATTGATATTGTTATAATAATAAATGTAGTTGATTGTATTTTTATTTAGTGTTTATATAAATAAATGTATTGTGTATCAACATTTGAAACAATGCCATTATTACACTTTTGTTGTTTAGACAATTCACAGTGGGGCGTGTATGAAAAGCTCGAAATTGTAAATAGTGTTTGTTTGATACTGATTCTTATACTGTCAGGTTTACCAACATGTTGTGACATTATTTATCAACTGTATTAGGGGAGTGTGGAGGTTTAGTAACTTCGATTATGCTTCGATAAATATATCAGCTTCAACCTTACTCTGAAAATAAAACAAATCCAGACTTCGACAATTACGAAGTTTTGCCAGTAAAAATTTTGCCAGTTAAAATACTCATTAAGGTTCAATTACAATATATTAAATAATTAAATATCATGTTATGATAGTAACTGGAATTACCATCTTAGAATTAAATATTACGATTGGTCAATGAAACATTTATGTAAATTAGTTGAGTGTAGGAAGTCTTATAAATAAGCAACATAATATTTTCTGGCATAAACAATTAACGAAACCTATTGTAACTTTGATTCAGCTCTGAGAAAAGTTCAAATATTTGATTCAGGTTTGCTTTGAATTGAGAAAATTGACTTTCCACACCCCTACATATAAAATTTATTTTATTTATTTTTTATACGTTTCTGTCCACCTTTCCTATACCTTCTTCCAAATATAACACACCCCTTGATTGTAACTAAAGTATAAAATTAATATTTTATATCACAATCATTCATTGGGCCCCTTTTTATGATTTACAAATAATCTATAATTAAAATTATTTATATTTCTTTGCACTATATTAGTGCAAATACTATGTAGTATGTAATAATGTGCTTTTCTATAACACATCAAAGATTGTAAATATTGTTTTAATTGATATTTATTACTGTGTCTTAATAGCTGTCTGGGTTGTATACAAATGTAATAATTATGCTAATTAGTTAGGTATAAAAAGGGTTAAATTTAGAGGAAGTGTGCTTGAATTTGCATGGAGGGAGAGGAAAAAAATATTTTAAGAAAGAAAAAAAAATCAGTACACCCGGCAGGGATTGGATTCTCACTATCCCAGTCATAAGTTTTTATTATTTAGTTAGAGAGAGAGGGGGATTTTAGGAGGTGTTGGGGAAGGAAGGATGGAGAGAGAGAGAAATGAGCAAAGTAGAAGGCTGTTAAAGTTATGTGCAAGAAATAAAATTAAAGTGGTAAACAGCTAGTATGAGAGGGAAAGAGAAAATCATAAGATAACTAGACACTTGGGATGGGGGAAAAAAGTCTATCATGGATGAAGAAATGAAAAGGAAGACCTCAAACATCAAGTGTGACCTTAACTAGAGTAACCACAGTTTGTTGGTGGCAGACACAAAGCGATGGGAATGTAGGAGAAAAGTAGTAAGACAAGAAAGAAGAATAAGGTTGTGGTTGTGAAGGCTAAAAAATGAAGAAGAAAGAAAGCTGTGCCTAAGAAAGGCAAGAATATTAATACCCAAGGATGAGATTTGCAGAGGTTGAATGGGAAAGGCTTAAGAACAGTTTGGTGGGAGCTGCAGGGGAGGTATTTGGGAGGACAGGGTGAAGGAAGCAGTGGGAGAGAAGATTAAAGGATTCAGTAAGAGTTTTAAGATTAGGAATGAGGAAACGTAAGAAGAATATAGGGCGAAGAAGGAAAGAGTGAAGCGAGTTGTACGGGAAGCCAGGAAGGATTGGCTACAAAAATGGACAAAATGCCGGAACAGGACGTGGAAGGTAGTAATATGGTGGTATATAGCCAAGTAAGAAACACGAGGAGAGAGAAAAGACAAGAAGTTAGAATGATGGATGTAGAATGTTGAAGACAGGAGAGGAAGAAAAGAAACCATGAATGAGATATTTTGAGAATATGTTCAATCGGGGAGAGGAAAGGGATAAGAGTGAAACAGAGGAGCAGGAAGAAATAGCAGAAGAGGAGGAAAGATGTCCCACATGGAAAGAGGTGGAGGACACATTAAAGAGGATGAAACAAGGAAAAGTACCAAGTTTGGAAGAACTGACTGTGGAAATGATAAGAGCAGCAGTTGAAGTAGGTATACAATCGTTATACAGGGTGCTGAGAGTGAATTGGAAGAACAAGTTACCAAAAACTAGAAAAAAGGGAGTTATAAACCTCTTTTCAAGAAAGGAGACAGGAAGAGGTGTATAAATTATAGGGGGATAACGCTGATGTGCCACTTAACAAAAATATATGAGAAAATACCGTTAAAGAGAATAATAGATAAAGGGAAAGCAAGGTGGAGGTCTACAGTAGATTTAATCTTTGCCATACAACAGCAGATGGAAAAAAGGTATGAATATGGGAAATACTTGATAATGCTATTTATAGATGTGGGGAAAGCATATGATAGCATGGATAAAAATAAAGTTTGGAAAGCGATGGAGGAGGCAGAAGGGGAAAGAGGAGTGGTAATGAGAGTGAAAAGCATTTATGAGGATAACGGGAGTTGTGTGAAGACAGAGTGGAAGGACAGAGTGGCTCCAAATAAAAAAATTAGTGAAGCAGGAGAGGGCCCTTTCACCATTACTATTTGTCATGAACAAAATGGGAGGACAGAATAAAAGCCAAGATGTTTGCTGATGACTTGACGGTAAGAGGGGAGAAGAAAGAGGAAGTACAGGAACAACTATAAGAATGGAATGAGAAAGGGAAAGAGAGTGGAGTGAAATTTAGCATAGCAAAGTGTGAAGTGATGGTAATGACAAGGAAGAGGATAAGGCCTAGGAAAGCTAGAAGGTTGGATGGAGTTGAACTAAGAAAAGTACATAATGTATCTTGGAAGCATGATTGATTGAGAAGAAATATGTAAGTAGAGAACACCTTACGAGAATAGGATAGCAGAGAAAGTTGTTCTCTAAGTATGAGAGAGGCCTGCTATGAAGAAGAAAAGTGCCTTTGAGGTGTAAAAAAATGTTGTACAGGGCATACTTTGTACCCATTGTGACACATGCAGTATAAACATGAACAATGAATGTAAGAGAGACTCAGAGAAACAAGATTGGGAATAAAGTTGTTCGGGCAAGAGTGAGAGTACAGGGAGTACATAAGATAGTGGAGGAAGCATAACTGAGATGGTATGGTCATATAATGAGGAAAAGATGCGAAAGAAAATATGGAAATGAATTATGCAGGAAAAAGGCCGCAAAGGAGCCCAAGAAAGAAATGGGAGGAGCTGATAACAGAAAGTGTTCAAGTGAGAGGAGAAGAATGGAAGAAGAATGTTGGAAGGATGAAGGAAGATGGAGGCATTTTACTAAGCTGACCCGGCCACAGGTTGGAAACAGTTGATGATGATGATTATGAGTTAGAGAATTTTTATTTCTTATATATATATAATATGTTAGTGTTTTTAATGTGGGGAATGCCAGGCCTCCACCGTGGTTCGGATTCCACGTTAAACTGTAGGTCCTCCATTTCATCTCACAATCACCCTACCATTACATATTAGCGTAAGTGCGTATAACCCTAATGGGTAGTAAGACGCGGTTCTAATAATAATAATAATAATAATAAGTGTTTTTACTTTTATTTGTGCTTCATTTTCTACAATTATTATATTATATTTATTTATTTAGTGACATATTATATCATGCGTGAGTAGCTTCACTTCATACCTATTTTGTCCATGTAAAGGAATAGCCACCAACTATTCAGCCCCTACACTAAGTTACTCGACACTAAGCGAAGTCACCCTTGGTTTCTTGAGGCAGGCGAAGCTTGTGTTTGGGTGGGTCGGGGTTGGGCTTGTGGCAGACGTACATTTTGGAATACCTGCAGCAGTCTTGGTCCTTCTCCTGGCAGTATCTGTTGTCAATACACCTCTGCTTGCTGTCCGCTCTCATGTACATGGGGCACTGCTTAACAGCTGGAAAACAAATACTCTATTCAACAATTCATGAGGAACCTCTGGAATTAACCACAGATAAAGCTGAACTGTATCATTTATCTAAACTCTAGAGTATTCTTTTTCCCTCGATTGCATTTTTACATTGATTATAAACTACGCTGAAAGAAATTGGTTAGCTATAAGATTTTTGTACTTAATTACTCTATGGCATCAGGAACTCTAAAGTTAATTGCAGCACTTACAAAAGTATGCCACCTATTCTCATCTTGAGCTAGTTCTATCCAGTCCCCCTCATTACACCCTATCCTTATCTTGAGCTAGTTATATCAAGTCCATTTAATTACACTCTATTCATATCTTTAGATAGCTATATCCAGTCCATCTCACTACATCTTATCCCTATTTTGAGCTAGTTATATCCAGTCCATCTCACTACATCCTATCCTCATTTTGAGCTAGTTTTGTCCAGTTCCTATCATTACACTCTATCTCTTTAAGGTAAATTTTAATGTTACCCTCCCATTTGTGTCTAGGTCTTCCCAATGGTCTCTTCCCATTGGGTTTGCCAGTCACTATCCTTGACAAGGTTCTAGATTCTGCAATTTGTACTGCATGTCCTGCCCACTGTAATCTACAAGACTTGATTATCCTAATGTCTTGTGCTGAGAGTATATAACTTATCATTATGTAGCCTCCACCCCCTCCCTTATAGTATCATCGGCCCTTTTTTGACCAAATATCTTCCTAATAACCTTGTTTTCAAACACTAAACATTTATTTGTGATGCAAGGTAAGATACCATGTTTCACACCCATAAAGAACAACCAGTAAAATATTATATTAACTAAAAACAAAAGGGCATAGGCCTACTATTTTATTGAAGAACTAGCAGAAAGTAGTATTGTTTGTGGTCTTAACATCATGTTTGCTTAATTGACTTCTGTTTGATCTCATCCATCATCTGAAAGGGACCCTAATTCGACTACAAACCGTGTCAAAATCCACTTAAAGAATGCAAGAGTTTGTCTTTATTGATCCTTATATTTGGTCGGACAATCCTCTTGTCTCACTCCACGCCTGTAGAACCCTCATTCCTACATCAATAATGTAGGGCTGAGGAATAGAGAATTTAGAATTACAAACCCCACCCTCAGTGCAGCCGGCTGGTTTCCGAACCATGACATCACTTGCGATCCAGTCCAACACGAGTTTGGTGTCTTAGACCATTGTGGTCCATCTGGTGTCCCACGCTCACTGAAAATGTGGCCCTCACAATATCCTGGGGGAAAATTAAAGGGAAACCCTCAATGGCAGATGTGAAATAGCTAATAATTCTAACAAACATATTTATTTTAAAAGGTCATGATTGCAATATACCATGCAGTTATTTTATTAATAAAAATATGTATAAATATATATCTAAAATGCTAAGTTGTTTCATGAAAGCGAGTGTGCGTACATATTTCATCATATACTTTTGTAAGATTAAAAAACTATTTTTTAGCTGTAAAATTTGAAAGATTCTAACAACCAAAAATACAATTGGTATATATAAGTATTGAAAATAATTTATTATAAAGTATTATTTGTAGACCTATATTAAGTTGATGGAACTACTAAATATATGGCTAACGCACTTGTCGTGTTGAGCTCAACTGCTGAGGACGGGAAGATCGAGGTTCGAATCTCGGTCGGGTGAACTGGGGGTGGTTTTTCCTAAATGGTTTTCCACTCTCCCTCCAAGCAAATGCGGGTTCACTTCCTCTAATTAAACCTTCCCATTTCCTAATCCATTAGAGTAATTAGTACTTAAAGCGTATAACCCGAACGGGTAGTAAGACGCGGTGCTAGATATTATTACTAAATATAATACGTGACCTGGCGACCTACGATTAAGGAAGGTGTCAGACTTCTGTGCTGGGANTTAAGGAAGGTGTCAGACTTCTGTGCTGGGAGTCCAGAGTTCAATCCTTGGTCCTGGCACAGATTTACTTGATTGCCAAATCCTTTCTTCACCTCTGACAAGACGTGTATTAATCACAACTTGTGAATGTGTGGAGTGCCAGGCCCCCACCGTGGTTCGAATCCCAAGTAAAACTGCAGGTCCTCCTCTTCATCTCACAATCACCCTACCATTACACATTACACATTAGCGTAAGTGCATATAACCCAAACAGGTATATTTGTCCTGTGGTACTAACTGATAATCAGACTTTGCCCTTGAATGTTGAACCACCCTGACCTAGTTATTACATTCGATGGGAGCAGGGATAGGTGTAACGCTTGTGGTGTGCTAGGTTAAGTAAGTTTTAAAATAAACATCCTTTAAACGACCTCTTTGATCCAATAAAATAAATACTACACCTTGATGATAAAAATAAACGGTACGGAACTCTGCACGGATTTTCTCACTCCATTGTTTAAAAATGGAGATATTTACTCATAACTCGTAATATAATGTGAAACGAAATAATATACACTAGCAAAACCGAACAAGAATTACGTTAAACTTACGCTCAACATTTTTCGACTCCCGGATTTAAATTTTATTATTTTATTTTCAAAGAATTAAAGTCCTAGCTGTTATATTTGGACCAAAAAAAATCGTTATTGGGTCCACAAGGGTCAATACTTCGTATTAAAATTTTCGACATTTTATTAGGGGTTGCACATTTTATGGTCATAGCATTTTTATTAAATTCCTCATTAATAGATTTAGACCAATTAAAATGTAAGTATTGAGTCTATAATGATAGTGATTGATCATTGCTGTACAAACATTTTCCCTAAGAGGTTAAAGAAAAAAGAACAAACTTTTTGAGAGTCTTACTTATCTACTTACTCTACGGAATAATATAATTATTGTATTAAAGCTGAAGTATCTCTGTACAACTAAAGCTCACAAAATTGAATTAATATAGCTGGCAATATCTCCTAAACTATTGGTTTTATAAAGATATATTTCAAATAAAAGTTTTTTTATTTTTAATATTACTACAATTTTGCAATGATGAGTTATTTAGTATCTTTAATAATTGCAGAGATAAGGAAATTTACACTTCTGTAAAGTACCCTAAATGTCATTTTCATGGGAAAATGAAAATAGACATTTTGTTTATAATCTTAATCAACCCATAGATACAAATTTTAATCAAAATTTTTAGAGCCGATTTTGAGAAAATGGAATTTTTCTCTTTTCATCCTTCACTAAACTACTCTTAATTTTAGGGTTAGACAGAGAGACGGCATTACAAAATCAACTTTTTAGGGTTTGGGGTCATGAAATGTCGTTTATATATATATTTATTTTCGTTTGACTTGAAAATTATTGGTTTTGTTTTATTGGTTAAAGTAATTTTTCTCAAAAAAATTAGGGTAGCCATTTTTTTTATAATATTGCTCAATGCTTGGAAATGAAATTAAATCAAAATTGTTTGAGCTGATTTTGAGAAAATTGATTTTTTCTCTTTTCACCCTTAAGCAAACTAGCCTTAATTTTAGGGTTAGATATCCAATTCCAAAAAATACCTCGGGGCAACCCTTTGAAAACCCTAGATACCAAATTTTAGCCCGATCGGTAAAATAGTTTAGGTTTTAGTCCGAGCGACAGACGGATGTAAATTCAAAAACAACTTTTTCAGATTCGAGGGGTCATGAAACGTCTAAATTAATCAAAACCTTCGATTTTATTGACGATCACAATACTTTCTTTGCCTGTATGATAGTGAGAAAATAAAAACATGTGTTTATTCCCCTATGTGTGCTATGTTGTAACATGATCAAAACATTCATTCTTTTCACCACGTGTTTAATAACCGAGTACTCACGCCAGTTCATGGCACTAATTGCTGTTATGACGGCGATAAGCACTAAGTAGGGTCTCATGGTAGTGTCAGAACTCTTGACCACCTGTCTCAAGAACACTTGAAGCCGCACTGCTTGAAATGGGTTTACTGTATTATTGTCATTTTCAACTCGACTCTTTTAACTTTCAGAGCTACAACATAGACAAAGTATCCTTAATCTATGTTTATAGCAACCTCTCAAGTTTCCAACTACAAGGGTACTTGGCAAGATATTGCAGGGTCCTCGCAGGAAGAGCACGTGGTGACAGTCACTAAAACTACTGTAATGTATTCATACGTAATGTCAACGTGATCTTTATATATCACTTTCGATAGAAATTATCAATAAAAATAATGTAGTAAAATGTTATCTTATCAATGTTGAATTTCTAAACTGTCTTCCTACCAGAATACTGCTATACACATTTAATTTAATTTAACTTGTAAACATATGTTTTAATTAAAACCATTTTCAGTAATAACATTTAGCAGGAATATGATTTTAACAACAAGATAAGGAAGTGTAATACACACATACACACACACACACACACTTGTTGATAAATTAATTTTAAAAACAAGTTTTCAATATTCATTAAACGAAGAGGAAAGAATTAGGCTACATTCACATCACATAAATACAAATTTGAAGGAATTTTTACCATGGTGAGAAGAAGAGAATGTGATTTGAGGCCAGTATTTTTTGCAAACTTTATTTTTGGACAAAATAATTTAAATGTTGGCCCAATGGATACGTTTAATTTAATTTTATACACATGGTCATCAACAACTGTTTTTTGAATATTTGTTATTAGAATACCAGAATTTATATATACACTTTTTAAATAAAGAGAAATATTTCTCATTAAATTTTGCGATTCTCTTACAAGATATTCACAGTGGCGCAGGAATGTTTGTATTTGG
>CABFOW010006321.1:22720-33179 GCA_902141385.1 Timema californicum | reverse complement strand
TTCTCGACGGTAACACCTGCAGGCGAGCTAACGGATAGTTTCACAGCCTCGCTCAGCGGTAACACCTGCAGGCGAACTAACGCATAGTTTCACAATCTCCTTCGGTTACACCCACATGTTAATCTATAGAATGGCATCGAACTTGCCCGGAAATTATCGATGACACAATACTTCTCCTAGCAACGCTGTCGAATCGAAGAAAGGTACCCTTTATGGATAGCTAGTTTAGATTCGGTTCGATTCGTCAAGAGGTAACCGTCCACTAGCCCGCATCAGACGGACTGTAAGCATAGGATGTTTGTATTCTTTACATTATTTTAAATGAAACTACGTTCACCTATCCGCATCGTACGCATCGGACATCGGCAATGCCAAAAAGAATCTCGGGAGACGAATTAAAATCCGATCCGTGAGATGCGTGCAAATTACGTCATCTGGAATGTTGAGTAGTACACGTATTTCCCACCATTCGCAGCATTCGCATTAGGAATTCCCAGCTTTATACTCTCTCTTGAGACGGGCAGTTCAGTTCAATGTTGGGAACATTTCGAAAGGATTTAGTTCACTGAAATGAGCAGTTCATTTTCTAGTTCAATAATTGGTGAACTAGTTCTTATGGTTTAGTTGAGTTTCCCCCCTCACATGACTGTAAGTGTCTGTCATATGGGAGTGATTTTTTTAAGTTTACTATAGTGTGTTCACGAATCAAATATAGATAGAACAGGTTATTTTTTGTCAAATTATTTGTGATAAGCTTAAAAAACAAAGCAAAAACACCCAAAATCAATTAAAACTAATATTTTTGATCATAAAGATAATACTTTAAAGTCAAATGAGATTAGTTACAACAACACCAGCTGCTAGATTAAAGGTAGTAGGTGACCTGGCGGTCTAGGGGTAAGGTGTCAGACTTCTATGCTGGCGGCCCGGGTTCAATCCCCGGTACCAGCATACATTTATCTGATTACCAAACCCTTCCTTCACCTCTGACAAGACATCTTGTGAATGTGAGGAATGCCAGGCCTCCACCGTGGTTTGGATTCCACGTTAAACTGTAGGTCCTCCATTTCATCTCACAATCACCCTACCATTACACATTAGCGTAAGTGCGTATAACCCGAACGGGTAGTAAAACGCGGTGCTAATAATAATAGATTAAGGTTAGCTTTGTAGGGTGTAGCTGGAGTATTTGTCTCTATTAGTCTAGGACTATATCATAACGGCCCCGTGCCACTGATGTAATTATAGGTTGTTATTATTATTATTATCATTATTAGCGTCACGTCTTACTACCCGTTCGGGTTATTACGCACTTACGTTAATGTGTAATGGTAGGGTGATTGTGAGATGAAATGGAGGACCTACAGTTTAACGTGGGATCCGAACCATAGTGGAGGCCTAGCATTGCACACATTCCCACCTTCTTCTGAAATCCGAATGAAGTGGGTGCATTACACTAAATACATCGGAGGCGTGCGGTGCGGTCCACCCAATACGGGCCAGTGGACGCTTAAAGTAAAAGTTTGAGCGGGTCAATTTTTAATACGTGGGAATATATTATTATTTTTTCCACCGCGTTTCGATTCGATTCGCCTATGTGGCGTTGTCCTATCGCCGACCAATATAGTCGTTAGAGTCCCATCCTACACCCGTTTTATTTGGACACGCGCATTCAAAACCACTTCATATTTCGTGGGCTAACATTTATTTTTATTGCCATTCTTGTGATCTTTGTTTACTCATTCCTTTCACTATCGCCGTTGTATATATATATATTTCTTTCTTTCTTCTATATTATCTTAGGTTATGTATATGTTAACAGTCTTAGCACAAGTTTAAAGGTAAGCCGAGGTTGAAATCTCGGCCATGTGTTTTGGGTTTGTGTGTGGGGGTGGGTGAAAATTGGTTTTCCATTCTCTCTCCATGCTAAATATCGCTACAGTTACTCTAAACTATCTTCCTTATCCATATCGCTTTAGATCAAACAATTAACAGTTCATTTTAATTTAATTTATTTTTGTTCCATGTCTTACTATTTGTTCGGGATGTACAAAATTAATGACGTTAGCGGGGTAAGGATCAGAACGGGAAAAAAAATAGAAATGTACCCGCATTTGCGTTGAAAGAGGGATGTAAATTGCTTAGAGGGAAAAAAACATACTCAGTACACCCAGTCAAGATTCGAACACCAACCACCTGGTCACAGACCATAAGTCATACTAGATGAGTCTGACATTTTAATCCGTGTACTCATTGAAGCGGGTAGGTAGCTAATAACCAGGTGTTAAATGTAATTATTAAAAATAAACTTGTGTAGCTTTCAGACGTTCCTATTGTGATTTTATTGTAGTAATGGATGTCATATAAAGCAGGGCTTCTCAACCTAGGGGTCACGACTCCTCTGGGGGTCGCAGAATAGTTTTAAAAAATAATCATAAATAATATGTAATTAACATTTGCCTTCATTTTCAACCACAATGGCGACTTTGCTAGTTGTGACTTTAGGCTGCATTGTTGCCTCAACATGACAATGTCTCGTCTTGCTCTTTGCTGGCCAGGGAGATTAACAAAAGTTTTGAAAGTACGTTCTGTCGTGACTCATTCTTGGCGGCCTGTACCTTGAAAGTGAGACAGAGAGATATATATAAATACTAACAGGTAGATTTCAAACCTCATCATAAGTACTAACTAGCCGAGTTCCTCAACAGTTCACCAACTCGTGTCACTAAATAGTTCCGCCCGGTGCCGAAGGCCTTATTAGCAGTTTGTGAGCCATCGTGTTCGGAGCTCTTGATAGTGGTTCACTGTTCAGTGTTATCTGCGCAGTGTTCAGTTGTTCAGTGTTAGTTGCACAGTGTTCAGTTGTTCAGTATTAGTTGCACAGTGTCCGGTTGTTCAGTGTTAGTTGCACAGTGTTCAGTTGTTCATTGTTAGTTGCACAGTGTTCAGTTGTTCAGTGTTTGTTGCACAATGTTCAGTTCTTCTAGTATCTCTGGGTACACAAATGTAGCGGACAAGCAAATAATTAACTGTTATCAGTTATTGGCTGCCATGATTTCAGAGATAAATTGTAATAAAATAAAAATTATCTTACCTATGAATAAGTGGTTAAATTTGTCAAAGATTTAAGACAGCAGATAATACTGAAGCTATAGATCACGCAGAACTGGGATCATCCAGCACTAACAAGAATCTGCAGATATATAAAACTTAAGATGTTTCTCATTTGCGCGCAAAGAGAGGAAATACAATGAAACATTTTTGCAATTTGGATTTACTTTTATTTCCACAAATATTGAAGACATATCTATCTGCTTGATTTTTAATGAATGCTTGGCGAGTGAAAGTCTCAAACTTGCAAAATTAAAAATACATCAACACACAAAGCATGCTTCCTATTCCAATAAGCCTGTACAATTTTTCGAAGGGCTATTAGAATTATCTAAAAAACAAAAACAATCTCTTGAAACACATGTAATGGCCGATAAAAGTACTTAAAAGCGTCTTATGAAGCCTCTTACTTAATTGCAAATTCTAAGAAACCTACACCATTGCCGAAGATTTTGTGTTGCCAGTGGTAACTAGAATGAATGAAATTATTCACGGGCAAAAATATACAGATGAATTTTTAAAAAAACACTGTCACATGATACTGTGGGTAGACAAATTTTGGAAATTAGCAATCAACAATGTGAGCAACTTATTGAAAGAATTAAAGAAAGTTCGAAATTTGCAATTCAGCTAGATGAATTGACTGACATTACAAGTTTCGCACAACTATTGGAATATGTCAGGTATTGTTACGGTAACAGTGTCCACGAAGATTTGCTATTTTGTCAGTAGTTAGATGGATGAGGCAATTTTTCAAAAGGGAATGCATTTCTCAAGGAAGTAGGGCTAGAATTGAATAACTGTGTTGAATTATGTACCGACGGTACAGCGCCAATGACAGAAAGAATAACTGGATTCCAGGTAAAAGTTAAATTTGCAAACGATAGGCCTACTACTTTAACTCACTGCATGATTCATTGAGAGCCATTAGTGGCCAATTAATTCCTACAGATCTGAATGCTGTACTACAAGATGCGGTTAAGGTTATCCATTTTATTAAATGTCATGCCCTTAATAGTCACCTCTTTGCAAATTTATGAGATGAAATGGAATCCAATTTCAGAACACTCTTACTGCATACAGAAGTGTGATGGTTGTCAAAGGGACGAGCATTGAAATGGTTATTAGTGTGAAAAAAGAAAGAAATAATACTATTTCTGTCTGAAAATAACTCTGAATATGTCAATTTCTTTCACAATGAAAAATTGGCTGTGCAAATAATGTTATCTGTTGGATTTATTTGAGAAACTCAACGAACTTAACATGTCTCTCCAAAAGGATAGCACAAATATTTTTAAACTGACATAAAATTCTGGATTTCATGAAAAAATTAAACATTTGGAAGAATCAAGTAGAAAATGACTAATTTGAAATGTTTTCATATACAGAGGATTTTATTGCTAATAATATGCTTGGTTTTGAATTGACTAGGCAGATGATAATTAATAAACTGGTATGCTTGGAAAACAATTTTCAGAAACAGTTTCTACCGGAATTAGACAATAATCAATTAGATTGAATTCAAAGCCCGTTTATCGTGGAGATAGGCAATGCGAAACATCTCTCTTTGAAAGGTCAAGAAGAATTTGTAGAACTTTCATGGGATTCAAACCTCAAACTTGAACACTTTTTGGCTTGGTGTTAAAAGCCGAATTTCTAATATTGTCTGAACTAAAGATTCCATTTGTTACCAACTATTTGTGAGAATTGGCATCTTCAACAATGACGGCAATTAAAACCAAATACCGTTCAAGTCTTAAAGACATCGAGATGGCTATGAGACCAGCAGTGACCATTATTAAGCCACGATTCGGGTTATTGTGTCAGAATAAGCAATCCCAGCTATCCTATTCTTACCTTTTCCCAGCCGTCAGTAAAACTCTCTGTGGTACATTCAAATTTGATATTACAAATAAATAATTGATAATTTTTTTATTTTGCATTTTCTTACTTATATCTTGCATGTCAATATACTATACACACAAAAATTTTAATATGATAAATTATTTGAAGAAATTTTCATACACTATTTTTAGTCAACATAATGTTTTAATGATATAGCTATACTTATATTTAAGGTACTTTATTGTTTCGTTTCTGTAGTGGCGGCCGGGGTTCAATCCTCGGTCCCGGCACAGATTTATCTGATTACCAAACCCTTCCTTCACCTCTGACAAGACATCTTGTGAATGTGGGGAATTCCAGGCCTCCACCGTGGTTCGGATTCCACGTTAAACTGTAGGTCCTTCATTTCATCTCACAATCACCCTACCATTACACATGAGCGTAAGTGCGTATAACACGAACGGGTAGTAAGACGAGGTGCTAATAATAATAATAATAATAATATTGTTTCGTTCAAACACGGTTTGCGCAAAACAGGGTTCCATCAAACGGGGGTCACGCACAAACCGGTAAATCGACTATACACAGTGTTACTACCAATTGCATTTTTGATATTGAGTGTAGGGTTGTCAAAAAATGTGTCTGGTCCAAAAGGGTCGCAAATAAAAATAGGTTGAGAAGCTCTGATATAACGTATTTGAAAAGTTTGATTTAACATATGTGTTTTTTTAAATTAATTAAAGTAATTGTGAAAGGATTAAAATGATATGTAAAGAGAAATATAGTTCCAGGTACCGCCATCCCTTCAGGAGCGCTATCCCAGGCCCTCCAAATCAAACAAAATCCTATTACTTTCATTCCAACCCTTTCAATCGAGTTAGACTAAGAGGGATGGTTAGAGTGAGAAGAGTACACACGCTGCGAAACAAGTGAGGGTCTGGTCACCATGGCAACGGGGAGGGAGGGGAGAGTCCCGTAGGACCACGGAGAATGGAGGGGGATAGGGCGGCCATTCCCTCAGGGTGGGAGGTAGAGGGGAAGGGCGGTTGGTTCGACAACCCGTCAGACTTCATTCCGCAGACGAGATGGATTCCGAAATATTCAGGTGGGGAATGCAAGGGTATGTTGAATTATTTGGAATATTTAACGTGCACTTTCTAAACACAGAACTATAGCCGGTCATAGCTTCTTGACCAGTGACGGCTCGTAGCTAAAATTAGTGGGGGGTGCTGCTCCAGAAAATGTTTAGCCTTTGTATTAAAATTGTGTAAAAGGAAAAAACATGTATAAAAAGAAATTTTATTCAGGAACTTGATAAAATCTTAGCAAAAAAAAAAACAATATTTTTTACTTACTTTAACTTAAATTGTTAAAGCTCAAGCTTGATCCAGTGTTTTAAAAATGAAATCCATTCTTCTTGTTTTAATTTGCGCAAAAAGTTCAATAATTTTTTCCTTGATCTCCGGACGACAAATGAGGAAATTTTCTACATTGAAAGTATTGCGAATGCATTTAGTCTTTCTGTTAAATAAAAGAATCAAATAGAATAGCTGGAAGCAGAATAATAATATAACTCTATAATCTTCTACACTTTATCATATTCAATAATATGGTACACGGTTTTTAAGCACAACACACGCTGAGTAAAAAAAAACTTCCTTCCAATATTAAGCCAGAGCTGGCACTGCGAGAGCAACAGTGCTATCTCTCTACCTCTACTTACAAACTAATTCAAACGAGGACAGTAAGTCTAACGCTACATATTCAGCCCAATTACCTAGATATTTACTAATTATAAAACACGACTTACAAACTAATTTAAATGAGGACAGCGAGTCTAGCGCTACATATTCAGCCCAATTACCTAGATATTTACTAATTATAAAACACGACTTATAAACTAATTTAAATGAGGACAGCGAGTTTAGCGCTACATATTCAGCCCTATTACCTAGATATTTACTAATTATATAACATGACTTACAAACTAATTCAAACCAGGAAAGCAAGTTTAATTACTACTAGATATTTACTCTTTGTAAAATAAAAAAAACCTTTATTATTATCCCCGGTAAACGAGACAACGACCTCTATCTAATCTTAAAGTTGACCCCTCCAACAACTTTGTCATTGGAGCAAGTTTCATCAGTAGAACATTCTATTCTATAAAATTAAAACTCAAAAAAAGTTAAAACGTGTTGAATTGTACATGCAAGCACTCCTACAGTTGCTTTATCTATCTCTCCCACTCTTTGTTTTATTGACAGTCCTGGTAGAACATGAGGTAAAGAAGGTAGTAAATACCTCCTCCCTCCAGTCTGCGTCACAGATTAACTGCCGAGAAAGCGTCTCGACGACCTGAGCCATTGTCTCGGAAAGAGCGCCGTCATTACCGGTGGCATTTCTCCGCACAAGGTACCTCAAGTTTTATCTCATACCTACAATAGCCCCGTGGCTTCTTTGGTGCTGACTGACAGCTCACAGCCGACTTTTGACAATCAAAATTTAGGCATATACCTAGACTTAGACCGCCAGAAGTGACAGCTGCTAAACACATGTTTTTGCAGATCATATGGTTCGGCGTAGGGATACATAATTTGGTCTGGTAACTTTTCAAAGCCATCAGTTGTGAGCTGTCAGTCAGCACCAAAGAAGTCATGGAGCTACTGTAGTCGACGTAAATGCTGGAGAAGAAAAAGTTTTTTTTTAAATATAAAAATGGAGTCCTACAAGGAATTATAATCGCGGCAAATGGTAGCGTATCCAGCGGAGGGGAAGAAGGGGGGGGGGACTTGTGATCCCTCAAAAGTAATTTGTGGATATCCTAAGGAACCTCTGGGCAAATTACGGCCCGCGGGCCACATGTGGATCGTAACGTACTTCATGCAACCCACAAGCTACAACTATCTCTATAAGAAAAACCATTTTAATTCTAAATGTATCAGACGTAAAAAAAAAACCTCTTATAGAAGAGTAGCATTTATATCCAACTCAGAAATGAGCATTTACAATCAGTTTTAAGAATCACAATCACTAAATTTGAATCATATTATATTTCATATATTGTCTTTTTTAAAAAAAAATTATAAATTGCGTCCTCCCTAATATCGTATTTTATTTGTCAGCCCATTCTTATGTTTAAATTCTCATTCAAGAAAAATTCCTAGCCAAGTGCTAGGGGATGTTCCAATGAGTTATTAATTCTATCAATAGACCAGATTTCCGATGACGGGAGAATGGGGTTAGAATCCCGGTAGGGGTGTATTGAGGGCGTTTTCTCCTAAATGTTTTCCCACGCTCTCCCTAGCAAATGCGGGTATGCTCCCTTTAAATTTAACCTTCCTTATCACTAATACATTAGCGTGATTAGTACAGTTATGACTATAACCCAAAAGGTTGTAAATCGTGTTGTTAAAAAAACCACTTTAAAAATCGCCGGTACTCAAACCGTTTTCAGTTTTAAAATAATGAACTGGTAGAACCGAAGAACCGAATCGGTCCAACTCTATTAAAAACAAAATCAGTTTGTTTGGTTAAGAAAACAGTTTTTCTTATATTTCAATATTTTAAAATAAACTAAATAGACTACACATGACCTTTTCCCGTAGAAATAATAACCCAGGTGACCTGGTGGTCTAGGGGTAAGGTTTCAGACTTCTGTGCTGGGGGTTCGGGGTTCAATCCTCGGTCCCGGCAAAGATTTATCTGATTACCTAACCCTTCCATCACCTCTGACAAAATGTGTATTTATCACAACTTGTGAATGTGTGGAATGCCAGGCCTCCACCGTGGTTCGGATTCCACGTTAAACTGTAGGTCCTCCATTTTATCTGACAATCATCCGACCATTACACATTAGCGTAAGTGCGTATAACCCGAACGGGTAGTAAGACGCGGTGATAATAATAATAATAATAATAATAATAATAATAATAATAATAACAACAACAACCCGTTGTTCCAGCATAAGAGAAACACATTCAAACCAAATCTTATTTCTCACTGACATTGACCAAATAACTATTTTTTTCCCCCGTTGAAATGTGAACAACCCTCGTAAATAATAGTTTTACATTAAATACCTAACCCTTCTTGATTCCATAACCTTTAGATTTGAGACAAATTACGTTAATGTGTTTATTGCAAAAAATAATAGATCGCAGATAAATCATCTAGACAAGACAAATCAGAATGTACCGTTAATTTATTCAAGTTTTTAATTAATTTGGGTGTTTTACATGTCTTAATTGTTTCGAATTCTAATAAGGAGTTTTGTAGTTTCAATTTCTTTACACAGTATAATTTACAGCTGGGCCAAATTTGAAGTAATGTCAGGCTTAAGGTTTTACCATACATTAATTATGTCGCCAACGTCGGGATGAAAGGTCCTTCTTGAAACCTAAGACCCTTACTTAGACCTATATTTATGAGCCGAGGAAGAAGAATAGCGAACCTGAGGCCTGTAAGCCATGTCTGGCGCGAAGAAACAACGTCTCAAACCTACCCCAAAATAATGATACCCTTATTTCTGTTCCGTGCGAAGAAACAAAAAAATTAAGAAGCTAATTTTTGCTTCGCGTCTCACTATTCGTTCGAACTATCCGTTACTAGCCACACTCTTGGTATAGGGATACAAGGTATAAATGATAATAAATGTATCAGCATCTGAAAGTGAGAAACACTTTAGGAATAACCATCCTCTGTACATAACATATAGTCAGGATGTATATCCTCCACATTGTTATAAAACTAGACTATACACCATTTACTGTAGGAATTACTCTATGAAAGGCCTTTTTTCCTACCAATATCCTACTATATAATATATTTCTGGTAGGGAAAAAGGCCTTTCAGAAAACAATTCCTACGCTGAACAGACTTTAAATAGCCTTGATGGGTATAGGTGGGCTGAGCACTTTTTTTTTAACGCCGCGTCTTACTATCTCTTCGGGTTGTACACCTATATACTAGTTAAGCTGATATGTTAAGGATAGGTAGGCTTGAATTTATATAAAGCGTACTCACATTTTGCGTGGATTTTTTTTTTTAACTACCCTTAGTACTCCTGACCGGGATTCAAAACTAGATCTCCTCGTGATCGGAAGTCCAGTCAAATGCGAGCACAGTAGCGGATTTAGGCTTAGGCCCGTGAGGCCCGGGCCTAGGGCGGCAAATTTTGAGGGGCGCCAAAATTTTTAAGATGACTAAAATTTATTATATGATTAATCAGATAAAAATAATTTATATTTTAATTACAAGCAATTTATTATTAATTCTATATTTAATTGTATTGTTAAAAAAATAAATGTTTAATTTATACCTGAATTAGATTTCTTCTTCTTATTGTTATTATTTTCATTATATTATACACACACACATATATGTATATATATGTTTATATATATATATATATATATATATATATATATATATACTGTTACAAAAAAAAAGGGCGCCATATCGTCTCGGGCCTAGGGCGTCCTCAAACCTAAATCCGCTACTG
>CABFOW010006321.1:0-21656 GCA_902141385.1 Timema californicum | reverse complement strand
GACTTCTGTGCTGGCGGCCGGGGTTCAATCCTCGGTCCCGGCACAGATTTATCTGATTACCAAACCCTTCCTTCACCTCTGACAAGACATCTTGTGAATGTGGGGAATGCCAGGCCTCCACCGTGGTTCGGATTCCACGTTAAACTGTAGGTCCTCCATTTCATCTCACAATCACCCTACCATTACACATTAGCGTAAGTGCGTATAACCCGAACGGGTAGTAAGACTCGGTGCTAATAATAATAATAATAATAATAATAATAATAATAATAATACTCCATAATGTAGGCATGCCAAACTTTCGGCCCTATTCATGATTATATGCGGCCCGTAGACCTTTAGACGAACCAACATACAGGACAATCTGGCCTAATTCGTCTTTTTTTAATATATATATATGTATACACACGTGGTAGGAACACAACATTTATGATGACATTTGGGAATTGGTCATTATTCGGTGAAATCTAGCAAGTGAGATTAGTGTACCCAAATTTTACTCATTACTCACCAAAGATCTATTCCCCCCCAAAAATGGTTAAATTTGTGCGTCAGACGTGTTTTCTCTCATGAAAAGTAACAAACACCCGAGCAATCACATTGACCGATACGCACACTTGTCATCTATTTTTGGCGTGACTTAGAGAGATCTAAAACCGCTCAAACACTTGGTGGAAATAAAAAAGTTCTAATTTATGCTTAAAAAAAATCACACACACGATAAGTCTTAACATTTTATTTAGGCTAAGCTTAATTTTATTTTTACCATAGTAAGATATTTAAAATCAAGATATTTGCACTTAAGATGGTGACAATATTGAGCTTTCTGAAATGCGGCCCCCTCATTTTATTCAATGCTCAATATGGCGCGAGGTTGACACGCCTGCCATAGTAGAACCATGCAAGGTAAGCTTACTACCTTTCAGGACAAACAAAGGTTACAAGGATCGCGTCTTTAAGGGTCTTAGCACCTAGATATTTACTAAATTGATAACAGAGCCTACAAACTAACTTAAAATAAAACAGTTCGTCTGATACTAAACATACAGCCCTAGCTCCTAGATATTTACTAACTGGACTACAGGACCTACAAACTAACTTAAAATAAAGCAGTTCGTCTGATACTAAACATACAGCCCTAGCTCCTAGATATTTACCAATTTGATAGGGGGACTCATAAAATATTATTATTAGCACCGCGTATTACTACACGTTCGGGCTATACGCACTTACGCTAATATGTAAATGGTAGGGTGATTGTGAGATGAAATGAAGGACCTACAGTTTAACGTGGAATCCGAACCACGGTGGAGGCCTGGCATTCCCCACATTCACAAGATGTCTTGTCAGAGGTGAAGGAAGGGTTTGGTAATCAGATAAATCTTTGCCGGGACCGAGGATTGAACCCCGGCCACCAGCACAGAAGTCTGAGACCTTACCCCTAGACCGCCAGGTCACCCACAAAATATTAACCTAGTACAACAAGTACGTATAACCAAACGTGATTCGAACACTCACGCCAACCCGTCACTAGGAAACCCGACAAGACGAGACTGTATGCTAATGTTGTTGAATATTGTTATTTCTGAGAGCCAAACACAGAGAGAGAAAGAGAATGAAGAGTCTGGTGATATAGAGTAGGCAGAAAATAGCGCAGCTCCGAGACAAGATGAAGGGTTGTGTACAGTACGAATAGACCCCTACACAAGGGCACCACATTGTTTCGCGAAGGTGGGGGTTGTTGGGGGCCAGGGGGAACATCTACCCCCGTCTGCGCATACAAACGGCCTGATTTCCTCCTTTCCACCTCCCCCCACATCCTTTTAACATGATCCAACTCCCGCGCTAGACGGACGACTTTCCATTGCAAATGGCTTCTCTCGCTGCCTTTTTAATCTTCGGGCCGTCCTATCTCCGGAGCGAGGGAAAGTGTTTACAGAAGCAGAACACGACGCACACTGGCAGGGACGTTTAGGGGCGCCCTATATGGGAGAAAGGGACGGTAGAGGGGGAGAGCTTCCGCGATCTATCTTCTTCAGGACGCTCTCTTAAGGTGGGAATGTAGGGGACACGAGAAACGAGCAGTGTTTTTGCAATTTTTATGGGAAAACTTTTTTTTTTTGCTGAAATAAATCAAAAATTTATCCAGTAGTAACAGTGTTTAATTTTCTCTACACGGTGATATCAACAGTTGTTGAATATCTGTCACGAGTATAGCGGCATTAGATGACCATCTTTTAAATAAAGAGAAAAAGGTGTCATTAAATTCTAGGACACCCTTGAGAGATATTCAACAACTGTTGATATGACAACGTGAACAAAATTAAACTCTTTGTTGCTACTGAGGAAATATTTTATTTATTAAGGCCGAAAAGAGTTATTCTAAAAAAAACCCTGCAAAAACACTGCTTTTAATTCGCGTTCCGTAAATACCCACCATAAGGGGTGTATTCTTGCAATTTTAAAAACGCAATACAATATGTTCAGCAAAATAAATCAAGTAATTCTCCAGCAGAAATAAAAATAGTTTAATTCTATAGACATATTAATCTTAACCCCTGATGTTGAATAACTGTCAAGGGTGTCCTGGAATTTAACGACACCTTTTTCTTTTCATTCAATTTTTTTAAAATCTATTACTAATATGCTCATGACATATATTCAAGAACCGTTGAGATCACACAGTGGAGAATATTAAATTATTATGTTTTTACTGGATAAATATTTGATTTATTTTGTTACAAAAAGAATGCAAAAAAAAAAGTTTTAACGATTTAATAATAAAACCTCAATAAACTTCAAACACCGTATTGTTGTTTATAAAACAGTGAAATTGCTAAGCAACATTCCCAAAAATGTTTAACAAATAGCAAAAGACTTCTTAATACAGCAAGCACGAAATGTTCCTAACAAAAAATAAAATACTCTTAAACCAGCCTGATCCATCCTGTGTATTAAAAAAAAAGGGCCTTAATGATTAAAATTAAATAACAACTGGCCCAAAAAAAAACTATTTAAAATGTACTCTCGTAAGATTTAGACATTATACTCTTCTCTTGTAATTAATTTATGCCATAAAAAGTTTCGTAAACCCCCATCATATTTAAGTCCCGTCCCCACCCTCATCAAAACTTTATGGGGGTTGTTTTCGAATAAGGTTTTAAGACTGTTGATGAAAATGTTTCGGTAAGGTTTCATATTTCGCAGTCGTTCCCTTACCCCACACTCCCCTCCACCCCACCCCCCCCGTATAGTTTGTGTGATATAGGGGTAGGAAAGAAGGGATGACGAGGGGTAGGCGGGGTTGTTGGTAAATGGCGTGGTAAAGTCTGGTAAACGGGCGAACGGCTAGGAAGGGGTGGTTTGTGTGTGTGTTGGTATGAATCTAAACAGCCCCTGACACTAATAAATAATGTGAATGCCCAACCCTTAACAACGGTAGAAACATGGGCCAGCCAACATTATATAAATCCCCCCGGGAAGAGATTAATTATACTAAATGAAGGTGAATTATGGGGGGACCATTCACTTTCCCCAAGAGACGAAAGGTGTGGGGGGTGGGGGGTAAGGGGTCAGACAGAAGGGAGAGAGGTGTAATCTCCCCTCTCTCCCCCCACATTTGTTGACTGTAAAAGAATTTTTCGGGATATTTCCATGAAAGGGGAAACAATGTTGGGAAAATAAGGTGTTTTCATAAATAATAAAAATAAAGCGTCTAAATGAATTTATATTTTATTTGAATTTGAGTTACGGGTCTCCAGACGTTTTGATTGATTGTTTTCTGTTTTTTTAAATAAAAACCTCATATTAACCGTCTGGACTATCCACATTTAATCAAAATAATGGGGTATTAATGAGGAAGGTAGAATTTATTGAAAAGGTAGCCGTATTTGTGTAAAGTGAGCGTATGATAAAATTTAGGAAATAATATACACATTACTCACAGCTGGGTATCGATCCCCGGTCACCCCATCACCGAATCAGACGATACGTACCCATCAATTTTGATGGGTTCAAAGAAGAAAAAAACTGAAATTGGGTTTAATCCTGTTTACGAGGGAAAATCGTTGTCATACTTGGATCAATTGGCCACGCGCTGGTTTCAAGATCTCAAATTTTCAAAAATAAGTTATTTATAAGCTATCCTAAAATTATATTTAGTCTGTAATAATAAAAACGTATTCTTATTCATCATGAAAAACTATTACCAGATATCAATTTATAGCTCAATCTTAAAGGCCAATTTAAAAAATATTCAAATTTTCTATAATCTGTTTGAATAAATTTATTTTAGAAAACTAAGGATACATTATTCTTGATTATGTAAAATAGTCCACCGATATCAATTTTGAACAAAATTGTTAAAGATAATTTCAAAAAAGATAAAATTTTACAAAAATCAGTTATCGATAAACCACTAAAAATGATTTTCTTAGAAAAATAAAAATATGTATTATATATAATATATAAAATATATAATAAAAATAATATATATTTATAGCAATAACCTAAAAGACTCCTAGTTTGAACCAAATAAATGAGCCATGTTTTAAAATATTCACGTTTTTTCCAAACGGTGATTTGTGAACTACCCTTAGGCGAATTTCTCCCAAAAAAACAAGTATAGAGTTTTATTTGACAAGTCAAACACTACCCAGTTATACATTTTTAATTACAGACATTTTAAAAAAGGTTCGAATTTACGGAAATCAATAATTAGTAAACTATTCTTTAAATATTTTTTTACACAAAAACTAAGTATAGAGTATTATTTGGCAGGTCAGCCGCTTCATAATATATCATTTTTAAACAAATTGTTTGAGCCATTTTTGAAAAATTTGGAACTAAAAATAAATCACTCATCAGTATACTACCCTTAATTTGGAGCCTTAGGCAAAAAAAAATAGCCTTCTAAAATTTAAATTTCAAGTTTGAACAAAATTCATAAAACCAGTTTGATACGTGGCCATCGGCAGACACACAGATATATAGACAAATATGGGGACAGACATAATTTTAAAATTAATTTTTTGGGGTTTAGATACACATTTAACATGAATATTCATCATAAAGTCAAGGTAGAAAATTTTCACGATTATGATACGTTTTCTTGATATGAGAAAAGGAAATTAATTTTTACATAACTTAGTTGTAAGTAAACTAATATTAATAAACAAATGTTTATATGAAAAAAAAGATACAATTATTTATATTCTATTTATAGGCTACAGATTTTGAACCAAATAGTTCGGGCCATTCTTAAAATATTTCAAATTAAAAAAAAATCAGTTATAAGTCATACATAATAAATGAGTTTTTACCCAAACAGTATTATTTGTAATACCACACAATCCTCAAATATATATTTTAAACAAGATCGTTAGAGCTATTTAAAAAAAATTCGGAATCCAAAAAATCATTCATCAGTAAACTACACAAAAGTTTCTATCCTTTATCAAATCAAAAACTGTCCTGAAATATAACCTTATAAAATCTAAATCAAACTCCATCAAACGGTTTTTGGATCCGTGGCCTGTGACGGATGGGGGGATAGACAAAATGGCAAAATACACTTTTCTTTATTCGGGTTCAAATGAAACGAAAATAAGATTAATCAATGTCTCTAGATCGAATTATTTCACGATTAAATTATTTTTTTCCATGATATGAGAAAGTAGAAAGCCCTAGTGAAATAAAAACAATAAGGAGAAAGGATTAGATATCCCTCGTACCCCACCAGTCCATGCGCTCAAGTGCTACGCCACGCTTTAGAATACCATTGGATTCGAGTTATTCGAAGAATCGAGAATTCTAGCTTCCCATCTCTTGCATAATGCCAGAAAATGTAGATGGGATACCATGTATCTTGCTCTCTCTCTCTCATGCACTACTACTATATGAGAGAGGTGACCTTTCGTAATGTTATTCAAGACCAGGCGCAGTCAAATGAGTGTCAGTGTTTGTTTACCAACAAAATCGCACGGTTGTAATTCAACAGCAGCAAAGCTTCAGTTCAGTTAGCAAGGCACAGTTTGTTTGCATCACAGCCGCCTGAAAACACGCCTCGCACACCCGATATTGACGTTTGACCGGATACGGATTATGACCCTGATTCAGAATGGGTGTACACAAGAAGGTGTTGCAATTACCGTACATCTCAGTCAAAGTGATGTATCGAGAATGTGGAGAAGATTCGGAGAGACACAAGAGTATTGAGGACAGTCCGTGCACGGGTTTCCCTGTGACGACAGCAGCCCAAGGTCGCTACGTGAATATCTCCGCGCGGAAGCGTCCAATTTCCGCGGCCAGGGAGGGGCCCTGAGAAGTTAGCTCACCGTAGCATCTGGGATTAACATTTCTGATCAGATGGCACGAAGGCGACTGCAAACATTTCAATTCCATTCTTGTAGACTAGTCAAAATGTTTCGCACTACGACTACCAAACCGCATCTGCAGAGGAAACTGGGACCCCGCGCACCGAAATCGGACAATGCAACAGTGGAGCAATATCTTGTTTTGCTATGAGAGTAGGGTTGCACTGTAGCCCGACATAGGACGTACGAGAGAGTCTAGACGCCAACACCAGTAATAATAATATAATCGACTTTAATGGCGAATCTAAGGCAACCACCTGTTCTTATACTAACCAATACAATTAAAATGAAGTTTAACAGAATTATATACATAAAAACACTCAAATAATGATGCAGATATGTGCAGGAGTTCCACGATTTCGATGGAGGATATGTGATGATTTGGGCAAGATGAGGCAATCGTAAACCACCAATTCCCCTAAGAGGCACCATGACTGGTATCCGATACGTGCGGGGCATCGAGGAACCCATTGTGCTCCCATAGAGGATGACGGTAGGACACCATTTCATCATGGCCAATGCCGATGCCACGTGGTACGGCAGTGCCTCGGACGCAATGACTTAATCAGAATGGAATGGCCGGACATAAATCCGATTGAACCGGTTTGGTACATGCTTTAACAGGTAATTCGTCGTCATACTCACCTATCTGAGAATGTTCAGCAGCTTAATTATGCTGCGTCGGAAGAATGGGACAATCTTGAACAAGAAGACATGGATACATCTCATCCGAAGCATGCCGGCCAAAATAGAAGAGCTCTTCCTCAAAAGAGGAGGACACACACACACACACACACACACATACACACTACTGAATTGACATGTAAAGGTGCACAGTGATGGGAGAAGAAAATGACGTGTAGTGAGTGATCTTTGGTTGACTTCCTAGAATTGACTTTGTTTCCTTAAATCTCTGTTCGTTTCCCTTATCAAGGTGCTTCGTTTTGATTGTTTGAGTTTTTTTTAAATGATTAATATATTGACAAATAAATGTATTAACCTTGGATCTAGTATTAAAAAAGCTTATTTTGATGTGCATATTTATGCATAGGCTATGTATATATATATATATATATATATACACACGCACATACCATTATAGATTGATTCATTACTATTAGTGAATTGTGGATTTACCCTTTCACAGTGATGAATTAACGGCTGGGGACTGGATGTTGTGCCTGCCCTAGTCTTAAGTTAGATTAAAGGGCATTTGAGGCTACAGCAGGCCTAGCAAGCCGGCAGTGGAAAAATATATGGCTTGAATAAAAAACTAACCTAGGCTACAGGCTGGAAACAGTAATGGATGTAAAAAAACAACAGTGAGGCTATAACTTTGGTGCCAATACCGGTTAACACGTTTTTAAGACCACTATACGATCTTAAAGCATAGTATGAGGAAGATGAATAGCGACAACCATGGCTATAAACTTATTAAACTATTTAATATAAGGAGATATTACGAGGTAGGTGAATGGTGTTAAGCACCGGCTATAAGATATTATAAAGTAACTGTGTGCTATAAAGATTTATAATCTCATTCTCAATGCCGTACATGAAAGAATTAGAGAACGAGACTTCGAAATGTAGAAAGAGAGAAATGGTGTAAAAGAGAGAGAGAGAACAACTGAAAAGAAGGGGAAAAGACTACAGCACTCCGGGCCAATTAAATATGCAACGATAAGACGCAGCAGTTTCTCCCGAGGGAGCGCCACCCCCACCCCNCACACACACACACACACACACCACTCAACCAATAACCCGACTGTCGTGGAGAAACACCACCAAGAGCACTGAAACGATGCGCGGTAGTCATTTGTTACAATTAGGTGTAAACTCGACCAAAGCACATGACCTAGATTTTTTTTTTGTTATTTACTTTTTAAATTGCGATATTATTCCTTAAAAAAAAAAAGAATGGCGTATATCATCAGCAACGGTTTTCACATGTTTATGGAAGCTCAGGCCTTTAACCAATGCTGCCAGGTCTACGAAATATTCTAACATTCCCGAAAATACAGGGTGGTTACAAAAGTCTTTATTAAAAAATTCCCTGCTTTTTCCAGACAACATTTAATTAATTCCAGGCTTAAAATTGTTACGATTTTTACTGGAGAGTGGCAATTTGTATCGTTTATTAAAGTGATTACATATTTTTGAAAACAATCCTAACGTCTATCCTGCCAATCTAGCTAGTTCTCTCTCCAAGTCCTCTTCCTGCTCCTCCCGGGTCATGCCATCATCTTCAGTTTCCCCGGGTTCCTGCGACCCTGGACTTGGCTTATAATTTCCTCCATTACAATATTAAATAGGGTTGGTGATAAAACGCTTCTCTGTCCCACTCCCCTTTCTGTTTGGAACCAATCAGAGTGTTTATCTTCTATTCTTACACAATTTTCACACTTATCATATATGTTCCTTATTTGTTCCACGATCCCTTCACTAACTCCCCTTTTTCTTAAACCTAACCATATACTTTCTCTAAGTACTTTGCCATAAGCATTTTTTATGACAATGAAGGCTATCATGGTATCTTTATAATATTCCCATAATTTTTTTAAATGATCTCTCTCAGTACAAATATCGAATCAACTGTAGATCTTCCTTGCCGAAATCCGAACCGTTCTTCCCTGGATGTTTCTTTTATTCTTCGCTTAAATTTAGGTAGGAGTAATTTTTAATATATTTTCAGACAGTGACACAGCAAAGTAATCCCTTGTAATTTTCACATTCTGACTTGTTTCCTTTTATAAATATATATATGGGCACAATAGCCCCTTTCCTACAACCCTCTGGTATTTTTCTTTCCTTCCATACTGTTCGCACCGATCGGTATAACTACTGTAATCCCATAGCTTGATTGTGTGCAGACTTCTATGCTGGCGGCATGGGGTTCAATCTTCGGTCCCGGCACAGATTTATCTGATTACCAAACCCTTCCTTCACCTCTGACAAGACATCTTGTGAATGTGGGGAATGCCAGGCCTCCACCGTGGTTCGGATCCCACGTTAAACTGTAGGTCCTCCATTTCATCTCACAATCACCCTACCATTAAACATTAATAGCGTAAGTGCGTATGACCCGAACGGGTAGTAAGACGACGTGCTAATAATAATAATTGATTGTGTGTAGTTTGTCAAACCACCGGAGATTTTTATTAAATACTCCAAAATGTGCCACTCTAATCTTACGAAATAATTTTTAAGATCTGGCAACACTGACTTTAGCGACGTTGCCTACTTGGTAGATCCTATGGTTTTTGGGAAGCGGGCTGCATCTTTAACTGCCGCACCTAATCACTTAGACGCCAATGTGAGTCATAGAAAGAGAGGGAAGAAAATTCGGAGTTCATCCTTCAAGGTATCCTATTTACCTGTGGTTGGCACTTCTTCTCTTCCTCTGACGAGTATAAACACTCACTCTACTATTTTTGTCTGGACAGCATTGAATTAGATTTCAAAGTAGCATTTTCCCTGTTTCCTATTCTAGATATACATTTGCTTCAACGGACTTTTTTAATGTCCATCCTGACAGGAAGATTCCTACTAGACATTTTCGTTAATAAACCAGTTAGCCTTAGTTTTAAATGATTTAAAAAAACTACGTTTACAAAAAAAAGTTAGGATAAAAATGTGACAATGTAAAATTATTTGTAGAATTAGTTAAGAATTAGTGGTTTTTGTTTCAATGTTAATATCTTTAAAACTCGCCGAATGAAACGTAAATTACATCGAATTGGAAATACTTTCTCGACTCGGCGTGACGCCATAGGCAAGCAACGTCCTTAAGGTGACGCTGTAGGGAACGCGATAAGAGGTCAGTGTGTTTACAGTAAAACTTTTTTTGA
The DNA here is from genome assembly GCA_902141385.1 of Timema californicum. NCBI lineage: Eukaryota > Metazoa > Arthropoda > Insecta > Phasmatodea > Timematidae > Timema > Timema californicum. The sequence continues at coordinate 11,434 of CABFOW010006321.1, read as the reverse complement.
TCCAAATCCATTTAAATGCTAGACCCTACGTGTTTTTTTAACGTATGCTCAACAAATGTTGTTCTTGTTTGTTTTTAATTTACTTTATAAACATAACTTGTACAGTACATACATATATACATACATTCATACATACATACATACATACATAAATACATGCATACATAAATACATGCATACATAAATACATACATATATACACACATAAGTATATACAGACATATATACATACATACACACATACATACATGCATGCATACATACATGCATACATACATACATACATACATACGTACATACATATATACATACATACACACATAAATACATATATACATACATACACACATACATACATACATACAAACACACATACATACATAGACATAAATACATGCATACATACATACATACATACATACATAGACATAAATACATGCATACATACATACATACATAAATACATACAGACATAAATACAGACATATATACATATATGCATACATACATATATGCATACATACATATATCCACACATAAATATATACATACATATCTACATACATACCTAATCGCACTGTTCCCTTACAGGGTAGGCAAGAAACTTAGCATATAGCTCAAAAACAACTCCGTACTTAATCCATCCTCACTAACTTTCGCCACAATTCCATATCATCCCTGCATACTCCCTTCGCTTCAACAACATCCATACACCGAGTCATACATGCGCTTTATTCTCAAAACTCTTGGTGTTTTGATATCCATGCTAGGAGAACTGAGGTTTGGAACTTTATGAAGTTGGAATGAGACTTTTGTGTTGTTGACTAAAAAATTGGAAAACAACCAAAATACAACTCCGGCAAAAATACTGGAATTAATAAAGTAAAATTGTGCGACAGTGGATTTAACTAATGTATAAAAGAAGGCCAGAGTCTGGTAATGAACCAGAGACCAGTAACATCAAGAACATCTGAAAGTTTAGAATTCCAAATCGACTATGGTTTATCAAGTTTCGACAAGGAGATTTCAGAATTGGTGAGATCAAACCAAAACACAATTTTAGATTTTATCTAAATGAATCGTATCTATCCTCATTATGAGAAGACCATTACTTGTTGTTATATTAAAAAATTTCTGCACAACGATAATTTTAAACTATTTCAAACTTCTGAAAATGTATTGCATGGAACGTAATATTTATTGTTCTCCTAAAATATATGTATTCTTAAAAGATGTATCTTGTAAAAATATTATTTTATTTAAAGAATGCATGTAAGATTAACATTATAACTAGAACACATTAAAAAAAATTCAACTATTGTGTAATACACTTTATTAATTTTGAAATAAATGTTTCCAAATGTTAAAGAAGCGGAGATAGAAAAAGAACGTAGCCTTTAATTTTGGAACGTTTGAGGTTACTTCAGGAAAATAAATAACTAATCAGTCCATACTTTCCTAACTCTTATTTACCAAACAACCGTTGAACTGGGTGTGTGGTAAAGTTTCTGTTGTCACGGCACGTACCTAAAACAGTTAGGAGTTGTCAAGAGTAACGTGAACTTAGTTTTTTTTAGTATTGCCTTAGTTCACTTTTACTTATATGAAAAGACCTATTTATTATTCAAAGATTTAAAAACTAAACAATATTCAAGCCACATTAAAAACTGCTGTGTATTACCGGCTCTTCAGGTGCGCGGTAACCCTGTAATTAGAGTATGTCTACGCTGTCGACAGTGAACTTACACATATCAGAGGCGATTTAATCGGAAGCTGCATTCTAAACGAAGTCATCAGTCGAGCTATCAACGGAGATTGTTTGACATTGTATTAACACGTTCACCGAAAAACAAGCGCGGAATAGAAACGTGGTTACGTGACGAACTCTAAGCCAATCACAAGATTTCTTCGTCTTCGGCGAGAGCTGTTCCGCTAAAGTTCAACTCATCTCTACTTCGTACTCTCCGCCTGAGATGTTCGACACAGGAGAACCAATCAAATCTCAAGAACCAACCATCTCGAATCAGTGCGCATGCGCTGTAGAGCTAACAGCAATCAGACAGCTTCGTTTGCCGTTGTGAGGAGATTTTAAATAACCAGTTAAAGCGTGTGTATCTATGTATTGGATTTTGCCCCGACACAGCGCTATAATTTAAAAACATCCATCATGAGAATGATCTAGAATATATGTGAATCTACTAGAAAATAAAATATATTGATAATCAGCTGTTTTAAGTTAGCGGTGCAATGCATCATGGGTCAACACTAGACATACAGCGAGTGAATTGCTGCACCACTCAAGCAGATTCTGCCTTCTATTTTCGGTAAAAGTTTGAACCAAGCTTTATTCTAAACTAAGGAATTAGTAGGTGTCTCAAAGTATATTCCTTTGGCGCCCATTAACATATATTTTAAGGGGGAGAAGGCACTAGAAGCCCCGAATCGCCCCTCCCCTCACCAAACTTAATTTAAAGGATGAGACAACTTCATCCGCGTGTAACTAAACAATATTGTAACAAGAAAACAGATTTTTTTTAAAGTGCCAAGCAAACACTTTGTGGCAGTTCGTAGGATCATAACAAACTCCTTTTTACTCGCTCCATAAAACAACAACTTTAATTGGTCGGCTCCACTCTCAAAGAAGGGGTTTGGAGGGAAGGGAAGGAGTAATAAAATGACAATGTTTAAAAACGAGTTAATTGAAAATGTACCACTGGGTGTTTTATGGCGTCGATGCCAGCGTTTTCCCTTGAAGTCTGTTATCGTGATATAATCCTCCCGTCTCCCGCACTGTTACCACTCTAACAAACCTCGTGTTCCCGCCATCAATTACAGAAGAGCTGAAGATAAGGAGGGTTATTGAAAAGAGAAGAAATGGGGGAGGAGGGGGAAGCAAAAACAAGGTGGCCCCAAACCAATGAACGTTTACTTTTTATTTTTTATTTACAGCTTTAAAAAAAAGGGGATGGATTAATTAATAAAATGACTGCACCTTGATAGATTGGTCTCACGGATAAGGTTACCTGCTTTTTCCCAAGTTAGGGTATTGTTTTTTAAATTTAGTTTAGTTTGTATACCTCGTATAGTATATAGAGTGGATTCTGAATAAATATGTCTTCCCGTTGTGTTTTCACACAAAACATGTTTCACCAACTCCTATTTTCTTGTTTCAACATGTCTAAAAAAATCACCGCCAGATTGGCGTCAAACTTCACATCGTGCTTGCGTCATTTTAGTGACGTCACCCGTGAACTACTTTGAACCTGTCTCAACATGTCGGGAATAATACCCGCTAAATTGGCATCAGATGACTCACGTCATTAGGGTTGTGACATTCTGGTGACGTCACCCGTGAACTACTTTGAACCTGTCTCAACATGTCAGGAATAACACCCGCTAAATTGGAATCAGATGACTCACGTCATTAGGGTTGTGACAGTTTGGTGACGTCACCCGTGAACTACTTTGAACCTGTATCAACATGTCGGGAATAATACCCGCTAAATTGGCATCAGATGACTCACGTCATTAGGGTTGTGACAGTTTGGTGACGTCATTCGTGAACTACTTTGAACCTGTCTCAACATGTCGGGAATAATACCCGCTAAATTGGCACCAAATGATATTTCACAGACCAGGGTCAGTGACCTCTACCTAATGTAGCTCAAATAAGGGGCAGGGGAAAATTATATTTTTAGAATTCACAAGATTATGCAAGCGCATAGAGGTAAGATTACAACACTATGGTGATGTCATCTAAGTTCAATGACCTCATAAAGAGGAAGAAGAAGAAGAGGGATGACGTCACCGGGGAAAACCCCAGGGTCAAGAGGAGGAAGTTGGAAAAAGTGGATGTTTTATTCGTCAGTGGAACAGGGGTATCAACTCGCCCATGCAAGGTAAGTTTTCCACCTTTCAAATCAAACAAAGCTTATGTTTAACATCAAGGTTTTTATAGAGTTAATTCAAAAAGGGTAGGGTTGGAAGGGTGGCTTGATAAAAGGAAGTGCACTCGAATTCACACAGGGGTTAAATAAACCAGAATGGAATCAGTCTCATTGGATGATGTGGAGGCCTGGCTTGATGCTGGCGAAGACGACCCTGGCCTCCAAGTTTTGACTGAAGAAGAAATTGTCGCCAGTGTAAGTGAAGAAACAGAATCTTCGGAGGACGAGGAAGAAGAGGTTGGAGACACTAATAATCCTACAATTAAGGCGAGCGAAGTGAAATGCCATTTAAATTGTATTAATCAACAATTACGGCACCTTTGTCAGTTATTAACTGAAGAAATAAGCAGTGAACAAACCAATCAGAAAATAAATTATTTTTAAAACCAATGAATGTAAACAATCAACATGAACCAGGACCTTCTCGTTCTAAAGATTAATGGAGTGTAAACGTACACATCGTTTTCGATTCAACCTATGTTGAAGGGTGTTTTTTATTTGATATATAATAAACGCTTTTTATAGCTAACTACTGTATTTCATTGATGAACACCCTGCTGCATTACACCCCTAAAATAATTATTTGTTATATATTAATATATATATATGAACGGACAACCTTCAGACCCTATTAGTCCGTTATAATGAGGTTTTACTCTATAAAGAGAGGGAAGAAAATTGGCACTTCACCCTGCGAGGTATCTTGTCCATGTGTTGTTTATACTAACCCTCTTTTTCTGACGAGTTTACACACTTACTCTATTTGTGCCTGGAAAGAATTGACTTGCATTCAAAAATAGCCTTTTTCTTGTCTCCTATTCTAGATAACAATAATATTACACGAACTTTTAAATATACATCCTAGCAAGAAGATTCCCAATAGATATTTTCTTTAATAAACAAAATAACCTAAGTTGATTGATTGATCTAAAAGAAAAACCCGTTTACAAAAGAAAAAACTTTCATATAAAAATAATAATTTTGTGACACTGTAGGAGTATTTTTAGAACTATTTAAAGGGCTTAATTTTTTGTTTTGTTTTAAAGTTATATCTTTAAGTATCCACTAATAAAATGTAAATGCATTAACATTAGAAAGTCTATCTTGACTTGACGTAACGTCACAGGTATCCAAGGTCCTTAATGACACAAACTACCTAGCTGAAGATATTGAAAAAGAATAAAATTCTCTCTTCTTAAAAGAAATAAAGTCACTTTGTCGAAGAAACGACCCCCTTCACGCCTTAAGATACAACGACAAGTTTGTGTGAGTAGTCTCCAATCTCCACCCTCTCCTCCAACATCCATTGAGTAGTTTTAGTGACGCGTAAAAGTGTCGTCCATATATCACGAGGTGTTGTCGCGATGGAGAAAGATGAAAAAAAAACACAACACGTATTTACTGAGCGACAATACTTGCAACTAGCGGTGTGCGAAGGTTTATGGTGGGAGTGTAGGCGACGCGAGTTAAGGACAGTATTTTTGCAGTTTGTATAGCAAAATAAATAAGTATTATTTCAGTACAAACAAATAATTTAATTTTCTTCAAACGGTGATATCAACAGTTCTTGAATATCTATCAAGGACGTCCTGGAATTTAAGGACCACGAAAATTAAACTCTATGTTTGTACTAGAGAAATATTTTATTTATTTTGAACTGAAAAGTTTTGATATAAATAAACTGCAAAAATACTGGCCTTTTTTTTCACGTTCTCTTTAACTATACCAAGGCCGAAGTGAAATTTGAAATATGTCGTCTAGGTAAAGGGAAAAACTTAGAGGAAAAAAGCAAACCACATTGTATTAATTTATCCTGACATAGGTGACTTTATCTATGCTTACGTTATAAATATAATTTAATCATTGGCCGATTTGTATTAAATGGGTTTTTTTAGTACTAGAACTTACAATCCATTCTGTCTATACGCATATGCACCATTTACATGAGCATTTTAGGGGTGAGGAGGGTTGGAATTAATTGAAATTTATCAGCATTTGCGCCGAAAATGACTGGAAAACCATTGAGAAAAAAATACCCTCAGTACAACTAACCTGGATTAGAAACCCTAACTCCCCATCATCGGCAGTCAACTCTATTGCGAGAAAGAAGGCCTTACACAATTTGACTAACGAACACTACATATTCATACGTCAAGTCATGTTTTCTGCAGCTGTCACTTTTGACAAATAGTATCAATATTTATAAAGTAACACAAATAATGTATATTAAAAATCAAATAGCCGAAGCTATTATTTGTGCTTTTAGAGATGAATTCTCCATCTAGATAGCATATTCTGAAAATTGAAAAATGACACCTGGTCCCGGGTTTGATTCCCGTGTCCAGGTGTCATTTTTCAATTTTAAGAATAAATAATGTAGTTGGTGACCTGGTGGTCTAGGGGTAAGGTGTCAGACTTCTATGTTGGCGGCCGGGGTTCAATCCTCGGTCCCGGTACAGATTTATCTAATTACCAAACCCTTCCTTCACCTCTGACAAGACATCTTGTGAATGTGAGGAATGCCAGGCCTCCACCGTGGTTCGGATTCCACGTTAAACTGTAGGTCCTTCATTTCATCTCACAATCACCCTACCATTACACATTAGCGTAAGTGCGTATAACCCGAACGGGTAGTAAGACGCGGTGCTAATAATAATAAATAATGTAGTTAAATGGTAGCAATGATGACTGCAATAAAATGTGTTCGTATTTTCTAACATAATAAGGTGTCAGTCTAGTTTATTTTGTTTACCAGTGACTAGGAGTTTGGGGCTGGAATCCCGGTAAGGTGTGAGAGTTTTTTTATTTCCTAAACGGTTTTCTACTTTTTAAATTGCTAAAAAAAATCCTTTAAAATATGCGGATATCCCATACGAGTAGTAAGACTCACAATACCGATAGAGAATGGAGAGGGGGCTGTTAATAAATGGAAAAAAAATATATTTTTGCTACAAACCGTTCACGTGGTATAGTGGTCAGAGCCCCTGACAGCTGATCTAGAGGTGCCGGATTCGATTCCCGGTTATTACCGAGGGATTTGTCTCGAAAGGGGAACTATCCCCAATGTTACCACGCTAGAATGAGATCGTCATATTCACTACCCTCATCTCATCGGGACATGGAAAGAGTCTCCACGGAAAAGATGCACGATTAGTACATTCGGGCGTCCCCTGGGGAATGGTATAGTAGTACCGACTAATATTTCCGCAAGCTGAGATACAGATTGATGTAGTGTAGACTCAACATTATTATTACTTAAGGTGATCGACCCTCTTCATTTGGCGTGGAAATGCAGAGTCATGGGAACAAACGGTTATCTTCAAGCATTTTTATTGTTTTGCGATTTTCTTTTCGGAAATGGTTTGTTTAAGAATAGAAGCATGTTGATTAAGTTATACTTTTTATATCCACATCACCTTTATAATTTTAACAGTGATCAAAAATCGATAAAATTTACATTTTTCAATAGAAAACTGCCGGCTTCGTAAAATAAAATAAGAAAATGTAACAATTAATAAACATCGATACATTATCTTTGAATTGGTGTTGAAAATATTAACATTAAAATTTCACTCGTTCTCGAGAAAACTGATATTTCCAAACGTATGATTTTTCTTCGAGACCTGTCCATCTACGGTTTCCGTGATCCGTCTGTTCTTGTTGGCGCGGAAGGATACTTTGGTCGGTTGTGGTTGTGAAGCCACGCCTTTCACCCTCCCACCCACCATCCCACAAAATAAGTTTTAGACTTGCACTCGACAGGGTCAAGGTCCTTAAGTTGTTATAATAATAATAATAATAATAATAATAATCTGTATCTGTCTTACAAATATAACTTGCTATGCGCCGCGTATTACTGCCGGTACTGATTATCCACAATGGAATAGGGATGAAAATGGTTTGTTTTGGAAAGTGGAAAAACCTTTAAGCTAGTACACTCACTGGGATTATAGCCCCAACCTGCCCGTCATTGACAAACGTGACAAAACAAGACGAAACCTTTAATACATGCCCCATAGTTTTTTTTTTAAGATCACGTCAAATATTAAGGTTATAAGCGTCGTAATTTAAAGGCTGTGGGTGAGAAAGGCTTCGCGCAACGATGGTCACACTCGAGTTCGCAATAGATCGGAGTGTCGGTGAAGAAGATCAAGGTTCGACTCCCAACTGGGGAGTACCGAGTTTCACGTGTGATTCTCGTGTTTTATTTAGCCTATCTCCAAGCCAACGCGGGTACATTTCCTCTAAATTTAAACCTTCCTAATCCCTACAGGACATTATTGTAGTTAGTACATCTGTATACAACCCAAATAAGAGCTAAAAATAAAATAAAAACGTAATATATTATTGTTAATAAGTAACACGTACACTTAATTGAATAAATATTTTCAGATATTAGAATATTTTAAATATTTTACGTGTATAAATATATTATATTAACACTAATTTATTCATTTTATTACTATATATACGTAAAATATTTTAATAATTCTAATGTCATGTAATTTTTTTAAATTTATATGTATTTTATTAATAACAATTTGGTAACTAAGCTATATATTTTTTTTCTAGTGACGCGTCATTTAGACAATAATTGAGGGGGGGGAAAATCCCCAATTGATTATAAACAAAAGTTTATAAATTGTATTTATAATATTTATATTCAACAATGGATTATCTATCAACATTTATATGTAAATATATAAATGCTGATAAATGTTATAAATACAATTTATCAACTTTTGTTTATAATCAATTGATGAAGTTTCTTTCTCAATTGACCTAACGACGCGTCACTCGAAGAAATCGCCTACTACAGACCGCACTCGGAAAGCTAATCTAGTCTCGCCAACGCTACCCTTTTTTAGAGGGAGGGGGTAGGGGTAGGTGGGTGTAACTGCTCAGTCCACAGTCTTAACCCCTCCCGCCCCAAAGCTCAGCCAAACTCCGTCCAGCGCGCTTTGTCTTCTAGACCCCAACAATCGGCCGGCTGGTTGGTTGGCTCTTGCCTCGTTGGGCGACTACAAAAGCCGATATGCAAATTGGAAAAGCCGCCAGTGCTAATGCCGAGGAAATTGATTGGAGAAACTAAGGGGTCGCGGGGAGGGGGTTGTCTCCAAAAAGAGACGACGACGGCTACGAACACATAAGAGGCAGTGATAAAAAGTTTTTCACGTCATTTCAATTATTCCATTGTTGTAATGGAATAATCTTCTTTTTCCCTTGGGTTTTGCCAGGCAATGTGGATCGCTGTGAGGCCTCGTTTCCTTCTTGACATTTAATATTCTTCTTAAGGGAAGTGGTGCATGCAAATGATTTTAGTAAAACCTTTATATGCGTACATTTCATAATAGACGTAACTTACTCTTTTCTTGCTTTTTTTTTCCAAAAAAGTATAGTTATATACTTTATACCTTTCTCGAGACAAAACTATTTTTAAATCTGATATTACTGGTAGTTTTTTAAATCAATGATTGAAATATTAGTCGCTGCTCCTCTCCACTCTGCCCCCAATCCCTACACACTTCCAACTATCAAAGCTATGATCCATGTCAGTCATTCTAGCAAACAGTCCTTGAATACGTCCATATCGGTGGACCACCCCGCCTCGCCCTGAAATATCAAGAACTAAATAAGTCCTACCTCTACGGTCCTTGCCGTCAACTATCAAAACCCTCTTGTCACTCTCCACAGACCCTCCAAAAACAAGAAGACCCTTGTCCGCGTTTTGCACCTACTTAAAGCTTTGAAAATGTGTCATGCCTACTTGTGTTTCGCTAAGTGTATTTTACTGGTACAGTAGCCCCATGGCTTCTTTGGTGCTGACTGACAGTTCACAGCTGACAGCTAAAAGCTTTGAAAAGTTACCTGACCAAATTATGTATCCCTACGCCGAACCATATGATTTGCAAAAACATGTGTTTAGCAGCTGCCACTTCTGACGGTCAGCATTTAGGTATATACCTAAATGTTGACTGTCATAAGTCTTCGGATAACACTTCCCCTCTTCCACTGACAAGTATAAACACCCAATCTACTATCTGCTCCTGTACAGCATTGACATGCATTTATAAATAACCTTTTCCTTGTTATTTTCCCCTTGATAGACATTTGTTTCCACAGATTTTTTTTAAAAAAATCTACATCCTGACGGGAAGATTCCTAATGGACAGTTTCATAAATAAATCAAAGAGCCTGTGTTGACGATTTTTTTTAAACATACATATTAAAAACCTACGTCATGATTAAAAAAATAAATCCATAAGTATATGAGACTATTTTTAGAATTATTTAAGAATGTATGGTTTTTATTTCAATGTTAGGCCTGTATCTGTAAGACTGGCCAAATAAAACGTAAATACATTAACACGGAAAATCTTATCTTCAGTTGCGGTGGCGTCACATGTGGGCAAAGTACTTAAGCTACACTCACTATGTATGTTTATCAGTTTACATACCATGTTTATCCCTAAGGCGATCCGAATAGAAGGAGATAAAGAGATCCAAAGAAGAGGTAGTTTCGACCAAATTCTTTCACTTGGAAAAGTTGAAGGTAACTGAAAGGTCTTCGAGCTCGGTCAAAACTATTCAATGGACATTGATTGACCGGTATTCAACTATAATAAATGTATATTGTGCGATTTCCCTCGTATAAATCATGACCTGATTTCCTAAAGAGTGACTTTATAAAAAACTACCTCACGTAAGGGGAAAAATAAAATAAAAAAAAGTGGTTGACTTCATTGTTACTTTAATGCCCTGTAAAGAAAGGCGATGTTTTCTCACTGAATAAAGTAGGGAAACTTGTACTATAATAATTATGGAAAATATCTTTTAAATAACCAGCGAAGTAGATACTACGAAATATAAGACGGTCAGTATTAATTTTCATCCCTGTTTTTTGGGGATTAGTTGGACCAACTAAGTCAATAGTCATAAAATTCCTTTCAGAAAATGGTTTGTGAATGTATAAGTTGGAACAATCTGACATATTTTTTGAATTATGATTACATCTATGAAATACGCCTAATCAAAACAAATAAAGATATTTGGTTTTAGTTTTGTTTAGAAGACAAGGGCGTCGTTGTTCCATTTGCAAATATGTTAACGTTATTTATTTTGCACATACGTTTGTACTTAAACATTGCTAAAAGTTATGACCTTTAGTACTACCAAAATACGTACAAGTTTCGGTGATAGTTGCTTGTTTTTGTAATAATCGCCGTAGTAGCTGGATGTATACACGGTAGCAGGTGGCTTGTAATGAATTAAGTATGAAAACACTCACTTTGGTGGCCGCATGATCTAAGGCGCTACTCTCGCAATAGACTGGACTGGCGATGGCATGAATATCAGGGTTCGAATACCGGTCGGGTGTACTGAGAGGGTTTATTCCTAAATGATTTTACACTCTCGCTCCACGTGAATGAGGGTAGAGAACCTCTAAATCCAACCTTCCTAATCCCTAATTTATGAGTGCAATTAGT
>CABFOW010006320.1:0-33182 GCA_902141385.1 Timema californicum | reverse complement strand
GTGCTCTTTTGAAGGGTACTATCCACACCTCAATTACTTCCAACATAAATTTATACACCCTGTATATTCGTTTATTTTTTGTTTTAATGGTGAGATGGAGGGGGTACGCGACTGGGTAGAGTTTGGGAAACACTCCGTTATTTTGATCTTTTAAACCTTTTCATTATGATGTGCGTCTATATTTGTGTTCTTCAAACAGATTTTTTCCCGCCACTGGCAGTTAAATAATGTTCTAAAAGAAGATGAAATGTTATCCATCATAAATGCCTTAGTGGGGGGGGTCTATTTATTTACCCATTTTGATTAAATCCAATGTCTATAAAATGCATAATAATTTACTTGGGTTTCCTTAAAGACATTTTAAAGTGCATTAATTAATATTCACGAGAAAGGAATGTAAAATAACTATTTGAACCATATGTACGCCGCTGTGTTTGTTGGTAATTTATGCGCGAATTATAACGCTCTGCTTTAGCAATAAAATTAAACGGGCAAGCATCATTCCAAAGTTTTAATAACTGTAATAAATGCGTACATTTTGCATTAATTAACAAAGAAGGGTGTAGAAAGAGATTAATTGTGTTTTTTTCTTCAACTTCTGACATTGGTGGGAACGCGCACCAAACGCCAAGCTCATCTAGTCTAGTTTTCTGTTGAACGAGAGGTCGGGATTCAAATCTAGGTTGTGTAGGTTTTTTCCACCACCTCTTAGTTTCCTTGTGGGTTGCACGCATATATATTAATTACCCTAATGAGGTAAGGATGAGGAAGGATTGGTGTAGAGGACATTTTCCCCCATTTGCGTAGAGAGAGAGAGAGAGAGGAAACCCATTTAGGAGAAATTACATTCAGCTCACCCAGCTGGAATTCAAACCCCGACCTTCCTGCTTATTAGCAAACCATTCTTAATGAGCTTGGCAATTTGATCGCATGCCCACCGCTATGGGAAGGCTATATTTACTGATGGAGATTTTTTGTTGGTAGTTTCCCACTCTCCCTCCACGTTAATTCTAGTACATTTGCTCTAAACTCCACCTTTCTCGTCCATAGCCCTTTAGTGAGGTTAAAATAACTGTAGTCAGAACGGGTGCACGATGCAAAAAGATAAGTAAACTATAAATGATTGGTTTGTAAAATAATAAGAATCTTAATTTGCGAGTTCCGGACGACACGTTAACTCGGTTGGTATTGCGTTTTTATAACGAGTTCGGGGTCCTGGGTTTGACTCTCGGCATGACCGTAAAACATTTATTTTGTGAAATTGGAGCTTGCCCTTTTACAGTGATGAACTAACGACAGGGGGCTGGGTGTTGAGTCTGTTTTAGAATTAAGTTAGTTTGAAAGCTGTGTGCTGATATAACCAGATATGTACGTCAAATTTCCAAAAATATTATTATTTTAAGGATCGCTCTGATATTATACAGTTTAATTTACATAGGTGATAGGAAATTTACTAGATTATTTATTCATACATCCGCTTCGGTTGGCCGCTAACGCGCTAATCTCGTGTTGGACTATACTGCCAAATACGGAGATATCGGAGTTTGATCCCGGTCGGCTGCATGGTAGTTTTTCCAAAATAATTGTCCACTCTCCGTCTACGCAAATGCGGGTGCGCTTCCTCTAAATTATACCTTCCTAAGCCCTAACCCATTAGTGTAATTAATGTATAGGCCTATAACCAGAACGGTTAGTAAGACGCGGTGCCAAAAAATATATATTCATTCGTCAAATAATGTGCTGTCATTTTCGATGGATAATATCAATTCCTATGAAATAATAAAAATAAACTAGTGAAATGTTATTATTGTTTTGTGAGCAAAGAAAATATGTTTGTATTTTCTAAAAGGTACTTCCAATGAAAAAATCACTTTTTAACGTTTACCTCAAATGGGGTGTTCTTGTTTGACTAACAAGCGTTGCCCTCGGCAGAGTGGAGCCATTCACAACACTTTCTAAATACGGTGTCCACTTTAAGCTATTTTTACTGTCGACGCTTGTGGATGACGATACTGTGCCCTTTTAGCTAGGTCCTAACGGTAACTGGCGGCGCAAGGGTACTTTGACAAAGGTGGGCTGGAATAATGCTATTTCCCATGCAATTATTAACACAAGTGTTACAAGGTTTCGAGAAGGAAATGTCCTTTTTTACTTTCTCGCCATCTTTCAGGTAGAGAAAGTATTGTGATCGTAAAAAAAAATTGAACTCAAGATTTAGATGAATCTCAACGTTTCATGACCCCCCAAATCCGAAAAAGTTGTTTTTGAATTTCCGTCTGTCTGTCTGTATCTCCAAATAGAGCCTAAACTATTTTACCGATCAGGCTAAAACTTGGTATCTAGAGTTTTCATAGGGTTTACCAGAGGGGCGGGTAGTAAGATGCGGTGCTAATAATAATGATAATAATAATGATAATTAAATATGTAGATTACTTATAATACAAATATTTTATTTGAAGCATAATTTTATAAAACCAATAACTTTCAAGCTATACGCAAATATTTTTTAACTTTTCGAACACAAAAGGTAAAGTATTGCGACCTTATAAAAATCTAACCTGAAATGTTGATGGATGTTTCGACTCATGACCCTTTCCCCCCCACGTTCCCGAAACCCAAAAAGTGGTCTTTACAATGCCGTCTGTCTTTGTGTTTGTTTAAACTTAAAATTAAGAATAGTTTAATGAAGGCTGAAAAGAGAAAAAGATCGATTTTCTCAAAATTAACTGTAACGATTTTGATTAGAATTCGTATCTAGCCGTTGATTAAGATTATAAATAAACTAGTTATTTTTATTTTCCCATGAAAATGACTTTTAGGGTACTTTACAGAAGTTGAAATTTCCGTATCTTCTCAACTATTTGAGATACTAAATAACTTATCATTGCAAAATTGTAGTACTATTAAAAATAAAAAACTTTTATATGAAATATATTTTTATAAAGCCAACATTTTCTGAGATATTGGCAAATATATTAATACAATTTTGTGAGCATTAGTTGTAAAGAGATACTACTTAAGTCTTAACCCAATAATTCTGCAATACCATAGAGTAATTAAATATAATTAAGTATCTCTAAAATTGTATGTAATTTTTCCTTAAACCTCTTAGATCATTGTTGTACAAAATTTATCCTATCTCCATTTTTGACTCAATAGTCAATATTTACATTTTTTATTGGTCAAAATTTACAAAGGAAGAATTTAATGACAATACGATGATATGAAGATGTGTAACACCTAAAAAAATGTCTAAAATGTTAAACCGGAAGTCGAAATTTTAATACGATGTGTTAACCCTTGTGGATCCAATATTGATAATTTTTTATCGGTCCAAACATACAAATGAGGACATTGTTCTTTAAAATAAAATTATAAAATTTAAAACAGGCACTCAAAAAAGTGTTACATGGGTATAGTGCAATATATGCTTAGGTTTGGTAGTGTATATTATTTCGTTTCACATATATTACGAGTTTTGAGAAAATATCTCAATTTTTAAACAATAGAGTGAGAAAGTCCGTGCGGAGTTCCGAACCATTTATTTTATATTTTATATAGAAAAGTGTGCTTATGCTTTCGAACTTCATGTATGGGTGTGACCCGTATTTGTAGTCACGTGGTCTAAGGCTTGAGGCCCACAATGGATGTGATCGTTTTTTGATGAGGAGGGATGGATATGAATCTTGGCTAGATGTTTTAAAGGTGAAAGTGTAGGTGACGCGACAAAAGTTGATTTTTTTTGCAGTTTTTATAGCAAAACCTTTTTATGGACTAAATAAAAAAGATATTGCTTCAGTACAAAAATATATTTTAATTATCTTCACATGGTTATATCAACAGGTCTTGAATATCTGTCACGATCATAGCGCCATTAGATGATAAACTGTTTAAATGAAGAGAAAAAATTTTCATTAAATTCCAGGACAGCCTTGACAGATATTCAAGAACTATTAAGGTCACCATGTGAAGAAAATTAAACTATATATTTCTACTGAAGAAATACTTAATTTATTTTGGACAAAAAAGTTTCGCAATTAAAACTGCAAAAATACTGTCCCTTTTGTAGCGTCCCCTACAATCCCGCATTAACTAAGCTGTGTTATTATGACACCAGCCAAACTTATTGTCAAATTGTGATTATAAAAAACCTTTTCCCTGATTGTTCAGAGTTGTACACTTTTATTTAATATATTCATACGCCAAACCATTTATACTTCAACTGTTAACAGCAGGCCTACTTTTGACGTAATGTGTCATTGACGGTTTTAAACTGGGGCGAACCCAGTAATTTAATAATAATATTTAGCACCGCGTCTTACTACCCGTTCAGTTTATACGCTTTAAGTACTAATTACGCTAATGGATTAGGAATTGGGAAGGTTGAATTAGAGGAAGTTAACTCGCATTTGCATGGAGGGAGAGTGGAAAACCATTTAGGAAAAAAAAAACAGTTCACCCGACTGGGATTCGAAACCTCGATCTCTCCGTCCTCAGCAGTAGAGCTCAACATGACAAGCGCGTTAGCCAACTACGCCACCGAGGCGGGTCCCATTAATTTGCTTTGGGTGAGGGTATGGGGGCTTAAAATTGATTGAAATTATTATCTTTGTAATTTTCCCCAATTTATTAATTTTAGTCTCACCCTTGGCGTGTATAGCGGTTTATCGTTTGAATTTCAAATCATAGTTTTGGATTTATACTAAAGACTATGTATTTGACATATCGTATTGTTGTCCTTCACGAGTTTTTTTAGGATATTATTAAACCCATTTTGGGATTTTTTTAGAGGATGAGGAAAATCTCTAAACTGCCTCTTCCCCTCTCCTCTTTCTTTCCTCCAGGTACGCCACTGGCTCTAAAATAATCAGTGAGTCTTTCGTAGATGACTACTCAATATTTGTGTTTCATATTTTCTAAACGGTACTTCCTGTATCAATATGGCTACGTAGCTATTTGTTTTTAAAATAATGCAATTTGCTTTATTTAAAAGTAGAACACACACTTTTCTGACGGATTATTTCATATAGTGTAGCTGCAGGCATTAAGAGTGTTCAAATTGTATTGACTTTGTATCGAGCTCCCCGATTCGCTGGCCGTATGGTCTAAGGCGCTACTATCGCAATACATTAGACTGTGCCAATGACGGGAAGATCGAGGTTCGATCCTGGTTGGATGCACTGAGGGTGCTTTTTTTTTCAGATGGGTTCCCCCTCTCACTCTCTCCACGCATATGCAGGTACACTTCCTCTAAATTCAACCTCCCACATCCCTAACCAATTAGAGTAATTAGTACGTAAGCGTATAACCCAAACTGGTGGTAGGACGTGGTGCTAAAAAAAACTTGGACGAGTGATCCTAATTTCAAATATGTTAAAGATACTATTCAGTGTTTATCATTGTTATTGTTTAATTATACAGGCACCCGCCTCGGTGGCGTAGTTGGCTAACGCGCTTGTCGTGTTGAGCTCTACTGCTGAGGACAGGGAGATCGAGATTCGAATCTCGGTCGGGTGAACTGGGGGTAGTTTTTCCTAAACTGTTTTCCACTCTATCTCCACGCAAATGCGGGTTCACTTCCTCTTAATTCAACCTTCCCAATTCCTAATCCATTAGAGTAATTAGTACTTAAAGCGTATAATCCGAACGGGTAGTAAGACGCGGTGCCAAATATTATTATTATTAATTATACAGGGTTCCCATAAAGTCCCATTTTTATAGGGCTATCTGGTCAACCAGTGTTCTACACTAAGGCGTCACTCCCAAAATATTCTGGACTACCGATGACGGGGAGATTGGAGTTCAAATCCTGATCGGGTGTACTCAGTGTGTTTTTTCTAAATGGCTTTTTGATCTACCTCCACGCAAATCTCTCTATAATGGTGCACCCCTACGGCATGGGTCTCTATGGCCATCCTATGGATTCTGAATTTTTAAGATTATAGTCGGTGACCTGGTGGTCTAGGGGGTAAGGTGTCAGACTTCTGTGCTGGCGGCCGGGGTTCAATCCTCGGTCCCAGCACAGATTTATTAACCCTTCCTTCACCTCTGACAAGACGTCTTGTGAATGTGGGTAATGCCAGGCCTCCACCGTGGTTCGGATTCCACGTTAAATTGTAGGTCCTCCATTTCATATCACAATCACCCTACCATTAAACATTAGCGTAAGTGCGTATAGCCCGAATGGGTAGTAAGACACGGTGCTAATAATAATAATAATATTAATAATAATTTAAGATCATATATGATTTATAAAATGGGTTTTTATTGCGTTTAATACACCACATGTTAGTGTTCAAACTCAAGTGTTGGAATTAGTGGGGTGGTTTAGAGTAAATGCACCCCCATCAGCGTAGAGAGGAATGGAAAACCTACTAAGTTAATTCACATGCGTAACATCTCTCCTCCCTTCCTCCTCAATGCACTTGGCCGGGATTCTAACCTTCCCTTCATTGGCTACCAAACGTAATTTGAGTATATCGCCTCAGACTGCATGGACGCTGGTGCGAGCTCAAAAGTGTATTGAGTGGTAAATAAGTTAGCTGATAGGTTTGGTTAGTAAAAGTAAATACCATTTTGAATCAAACCTTGCAGTTCTGGAAAGAAATAAAATCTTTTGAATTTTCTCTTGGGATTAAAAAATAAGAACCGAACGTCCCCAGGTTCTTTTTAAAATACCGATATCTCTAGATATTTACTTTCATCAAAATACTCTCTTATTTTCACGTTTTCAAACACACTTTCAAACTCTCTTAGCGTTTCAACTTCCAACTTCCTCAATTTTGAAAGACTTACAATAAAGTAGTAAACATCCTGTATTTATTTTATTTTGCTTTTTTATTCAATGTCTGATAATACTAAAGATTTGATTTTTAAACTCAATACAAGGTAAACTTCCGGTGTTATTTTAATATTTACCGCGTTTTTAAACCATAATACTTTTGTCTGACAAAATGTATTATTCTTTCGTTTTTTTAAATATTCTTGCAAGAAGCAAATGCCCAGGAATTATCTTTGAACTCAAAATGTGTTGACCCATCAACATTAAAAATAAGAATCCAAGGTTTATCTTGTATGATTTATGTGTATACTGTATACCAGGTTTGGTCTAAATCCTGTGGGTATTTGAATAGTGATATGGGAATAGGAATTTAAGTGATATAAATCTTATATAAGACCATAGAAGCAAAATAAAAATAAATGTGCTAACACTAAAACAACCGTATCAAACGGAGATTTATCATATATGGTCTGTGTGTTCATTAAGTTGTGTAGAAACGTGTGCATCTCCCCGAAATCTGTATTAGTGGAACACACACAACAATTCGTAATAATTTGAATAAATATTGCTTTGGTACTTTTTAAATTGCTGAGATTCTTTGAAGCGATAGGTTTTGGTAGTTTTTATGTTCTCTTACAAAGGGAAAGTATTGAAATCGCGAACATTTTAGACATCGAGGTTATTATAAAACCTTACGCGCCGCCAAACAAAATAAGTGGATTTTACATTTATGTAATAATATTAATAATATTTAGCACTGCGTCTTACTACCCATTCGAGTTATACGCTTTAAGTACTAATTATTCTAATGGAATAGGAATTGGGAAGGTTGAATTAGAGGAAGTGAACCCGCATTTGCGTGGAGAGTGGAGAGCCATTTAGGAAAAACCACCCCCAGTTCGCCCGACCGAGATTCGAACCTCGATCTCCCCGTCCTCAGCAGTAGAGCTCTACACGACAAGCGCGTTAGCCAACTACGCCACCGAGGCGGGTTACATTCATGTACGTCCCCATGTATGTCTGTCTTTTCCTGGGCCTAGATTCAAAACGGTTTGATGGATCTTGTTTAGACTTGATATTTATATTTTATATGACTATACAGCGGGACGTTTATTATTATTTTTTTCTACCATAGACCTTAAATTGATACTAGTTTACTGACGAGCCATTTTTGAAAATTCAAAATTTAAAAAATTCTTTTAATGGTTTCGTTTGAAGTGTATTTTTTAAAGTGTTTTACCTAAAATGTGCACTTGTTTTTTCATGGAAAACTAGTTAAAGGTAGTTTTCAAATGCATGAATTTTGAAAATCAAAAACTATTTTGTTTGGATGTATATACATCCTGGGAGAGTTTGACAAATGAAAATATATGTTCGTATTCCGGGGAAATATTAGTTTAAAAGTAGTTTACGATTGAATGATTTATTTAATTGGAAATATTAAAAAAAATTGCTTCATTGATTTGATTCAAAAATCAAGGTGTTTTAAAACTTGCAGTTCTTAAAAATAGTACACTACTTTATAGCTCCCAGACAAGTGCTCTGGTAAGTTTTTTACAATATAAATAGTTTTTATGTATTAATATTATTGTTATTATTATTAGCACCGCGTCTTACTGCCCGTTCGGGTTATACGCACTTACGCTAATGTGCAATGGTAGGGTGATTGTGAGATGAAATGAAGGACCTACAGTTTAACGTGGAATCCGAACCACGGTGGAGGCCTGACATTCCCCACATTCACAAGATGTCTTGTCAGAGGTGAAGGAAGGGTTTGGTAATCAGTTTTATGTATTAAAAAATATTCTTGAATAATAGTTTAATGTTAACTGATTCTAGAAAAATTTATATTTAAAAGAACAATTTTTTTTTAACAAATTTGCTCAAAATTGGTAGATATCAGTTAACTAATTTACTTGGAAAATAATAATTTAGGTAAAATTTTCTAAACTAAATTAATTTAAGATTAGTTTACTAATTACACATTTTAGAGAAGATATGAAATTTTTAGAAAGGGGATTTTAAGAATTAGTTCAACATGGTTATCTGAGAATTGTTATTGATTAACAAGAACATACTTTAATTTTACTACTGGTGGCCCAAATGATTTGAGAATAGCTTACTTCTAACTTGAATTTAAAAAATGATGTATTAAAAAAACAGTTTGAATAATTTTGTTTAAAATTTAATATATTATGAAACCATTTAGAAAAAACATCCTTCGATAGATCTGCCTGGGATTTTGACCCCGATCTCCCAGTCATCATTAAGCGAGTCTAACACAAGAGTAACGCCTTAGACCATACGGCCACTGAAGCGAGTACACTACTAATTAAAGCATTGACTTATATTGGTCGATGGAAACGGGTGATGATCGTATATTGGTCCTAGTAGATTGTTCCCTAGTTTGATTTACCTGTTGTAAACCTCACTTCGATCCAACGAACAGTTGGTTCTTTATTCTGTTAAAATTATGTATGAAAAATTATCAAATATAATTGTAAAGGGACTCAGGGAATCATGTTATAGTATAAATTATTCACAATTTCTCGTTACAAATTTCATGCTCTTTCATTGCGTTTACCTTGTAAAATAGTATACTAAGTTAGGCTTGTTACACTATGACAATATCTTACTATCGGTGAAGGCTCGTGAACATAATTATTATTATTGTTAGCACCGCGTCTTACTACTCGTTCGAGTTATACGCACTTACGCTAATGTGTAATGGTAGGGTGATTGTGAGATGAAATGAAGGACCTACAGTTTAACGTGGAATCCGAACCACGGTGGAGACCTGGCATTCCTCACATTCACAAGATGTCTTGTCAGAGGTGAAGGAAGGGTTTGGTAATCAGATAAATATGTGCCGGGACCGAGGATTGAAGCCCGGCCGCCAGCACAGAAGTCGGACACCTTACCCCTAGACCACCAGGTCACCGTGAATATAATTCAAATTAAGTTGTTCTAATAATTATTTTAAATAATTACTTTCTTACACCACATATAACTTTATACCCGTTTAGGCTTTACATCTAGTGTTTCAGGGATGCGGAGGGTTGAATTTAGATTAGTGTACCCACATTTGCACGTATGACAAATGAAAAAAAAACATTGAAGGAAAAATCACCTTCAATACACCCCACCATGATCCTATATATATAGTGAGTAAAACGAAACTATCACCCGATCGGGGTTTGATTATTATAGAAATGGGGTAAACGTAGAGTATCTTCCTAGCACAGGATTAATGATTAAATCAAATCATACACAACGCTCCATGCAACTGTGACCAAGTCCACCCAGAAGTAACTTTATACACAGTTGAACAAAGGTTGGGCGAATAAATGTTTATATCAGCCTAGATCGACGTTTGAAATTCCGTGGCCGCTGAAAACATTAGGGAAGACCGCCAACCAATTCTGCTCTCTAAATATATAGTTCTGACACATATATCGATTCGAGCTACACATATTCATAGATAGATAAGCGATTGCTGTACTTAAACTAGAAAAACCAACTTTTAAGCGCCATCTTAAAGTGGGAGTATAGTGGACGCGAGAAAACTTTAGTGTTTCTGCAGTTTTTATAGATTTTTTGACAAAATAAGTAAAATATTGTTCTAGTAGCAACATAAAGTTTAATTTTCTTCACGTGGTGATATCAACAGCTCTTGTTGAATATACAGGATGGGGCTGGAACAGTTATACAATTAGCAACTTGAAAAATTAGCACTTTAATTGAAAAGTAAATATTCACTAGCTAAATAAAAGCAAACTTCATACTAAACATTTTCACTTTTTGAAGATAATGTCACTGAGGTGAGCTCCACCGAATGTCAGGTAGACCTCAGCACGTGGTCCATCACTTTCCTTAGTATAGATAGTATAATTGTTTCCGACCCACCCTATATTTGTCATGAGAATAGCGGCATATAAGATGAAAAACTTTTTAAATAAAGAGAAAAGGTTGTCATTAAATTCCAGGACACCCTTGACAGATATTCAACAACTGCTGAGGTCACCGTGTGAAGAAAATTAAATTTTATAAATCTACTGGAGCTGTATTAAATTTATTTGAATGGAAAAAAAATATTTTGACACACAAACTTTATAAATACTACTCTTAACTCGCATTCCCTACACTCCCACCTTTAACATAATATATAGCTTTCTTAACACCAAGCTATCTAGTTATATGATAATAAAAATAGTGTATTCTACTAGAGTAATAAAGTCACAATTTTTTTCTACCCCAACTAAACTTAAAATAGGAATTGTTTTGAACAAATAACACACTTCACATTTTCCTGATTAAACAAGTATTAAGTAATTTTTAACTTTTTTAAATTGGGAAATCATTTTTACTTTCTTTGTTAGAAAACTTTTGTATCAAAATAATCATTTAATGAAACCTTTTCTAATTTTTTAATTGCCAAGTAAAAATATCCTGCCATATTTATTAAAGGCTTAGTCATTAATATAAAAAACTCAGTAAACACATTGAAATGTTTTTATAACAATTGAAATGTTATGGAAGATGCCCATCAATGTTTATTTCAAAACAAAAACGTACAAATGGTTTCCCAACAATGAAATAATGTTAATAATCACTGAAAACTAGCTTGGGTACCCTTAAACCTAACCTAACACAACCTTAACGATCAAATCACGCAAAGAAAAAAAATTGAAAAAATACACCATGACACAAATGATATTGGTAAGGCTATACATGAAACTGTTTGGGTTACGCAGTGAACAAATAGCATGTGCGCATGCGCAGATAACTTATCGGAGAGTAAGAGAAGATGGTTATGTTGAGTAGTCACGACTGAGCCTCGTGGTATCACTTGTTTGTCCGAAAAAATACGTATTATTGCAGTTTAGTTGGTCCTGCATGGTGACAGCATAAAACACTAAAAAGGCGAATGTCTCATTCTAAAAATAGAAAGAGATAGAAATACTCTGGTCTCCACCCCTGCCGTAATATAATATCCTTCGTTACATGTGCAGTCATGTCATATCTCACTATCAATAAAGTTTTTAAAAAAAGTACTGTTAGTTTGCGATTGTAGAGATTGCATGCCAAGGGAACTATTTTCTGCACTTTTTATAACAAACAAAAAATCGGCAAAATAAATAGCTTTCGCCATTAGAAACATAAAGTTTAATTGTATTCAAATGGTTATATCAACAGTTCTTTAATATCTTTCAAGGATGTCCTAAGATTTGACGATAACTTTTTCTCTTCATTTAAAAGTTTCTCATAAACTCATACAAATATTCAACAGCTGTTGATATCACCATGTAAATAAAATTAAACTCTATTTTTTTTAATGGAGCAATATTTGATTTATTTTGGATAAAAAAGTGGTTTACTATAAAAACTGCAAAAGCATTGGCATTTTCTCGCGTTTTTTTGTTATCTCACCTTAACGACTTAATCCATTTGGCCGGGATTGAAACGTTAGTTTGAATTGAGTAGTAAGCCCTTTGCATTGTCACCCATTTGGTATTCTAAACTCGTTCTTCGCGTTTACTACGACCATGTACAATGCGAGTATAAACCACGCAGCCACTGGTACAGGTAACACAAACCCTTGGCTGTTTATTTGTTCACTATGCTTCCAACTATAACGAAATACAGTAGATACCCCATTAACCAAGTCAGTGAGAGGGGGGCCCGCATTCATATATTGCTCGCTGCGCACGTTTACGTGCGTGGCTACGCTCGGGGTACACATACACGAGGGGTTATAGTAACTTTGAGAGAGGTATCTCTTCTCCAGACACTGGTTGCCAGACCCTATACGGCAAGTGGCACTCGGAGGGTACGGCCACGGTGGGTTACAAGAGCCATGTGATGGGGTGTTTGTTTCCTACCATTGTCGCCAGGAGTTCCACTGTCGGTTTGCCATTCGGCCTTGGGTGGTGTCTAAGCCAAAAGTCTGACTTATTTGCATGATGCTAGACAGACCCTTGTGGTGATAACTTTTTCTCTTCATTTAAAAGTTTATCATAAACTCATACAAATATTCAACAACTGTTGATATCACCATGTAAATAAAATTAAACTCAATTTTTTTAATGGAGCAATATTTGATTTATTTTGGCTAAAAAATGGTTTACTATGAAAACTGCAAAAACATTGGTATTTTCTCACGTTTTTTTATATCTCACCTTAACGACTTAATCCATTTGGCCGGGATGGGAACGTTAGTTTGAATAGAGTAGTAATCCCCTTGCATTGTCACCCATTTGTTATTCTAAACCCGTTCTTCGCATTTACTGCGACCCTGTACAATGCGAGTATAAACCACTGGTACAGGTAACACAAACCCTTGGCTGTTTATTTGTTCAGTATGCTTCAAACTATAACGAAATACAGTAGACATCCCATTAACCAGGTCAGTGAGAGGGGGTGCCCGCATTCATATCTTGCTCGCTGCGCACGTTTACGTGCGTGGCTACGCTCGGGGTACACATACATGAGGGGTTATAGTAACCTTGAGAGAGGTATCTCTTCTCCAGACACTGGTTGCCAGACCCTATACGGCAAGTGGCACTTGGAGGGTACGGCCACGGTGGGTTACAAGAGCCATGTGATGGGGTGTTTGTTTCCTACCATGGTCGCCAGGAGTTCCGTCTGTCGGTTTGCCATTCGGCCTTGGGTGGTGTCTAAGCCAAAAGTCTGACTTATTTGCATGATGCTAGACAGACCCTTGTGGGATGGATACGGCGTCACTATTTATTAACTTCTAAGATCATAAGACACGATTTGGATCAATATTTTGCAATACTGGAGGTGGTGCCAAAATGAAATACCTTCCAAGCACAATACTAAGCTCGAGACGGTCCTGAACATTTCCCTTTTGTTTCAGCTAATGATGCTGGTTATTTGATCTGATGGCGGGGCTTGTCTTGTTTCAGGGTATAACGTTGAAGATGAACGAGGAGGGGAAGTGCATCGTGGCGCGGATCATGCACGGGGGGATGATCCACCGACAAGCCACCCTGCACGTGGGGGATGAGATCAGGGAGATCAACGGAGTCCCTGTGGCCAACCAATCAGTCAATGCCTTACAGAAGATACTGGTCAGTACTAAGCACCTGCTACAATAACATGTTTGGTGTGTGTGTTGTGTGTGTGTTAGTGTATAGGAATGGGAGAATCTAGAACCGTGATCAGGGTATTGACTGGCAAACCCAATGGGAAGTGACCATTGAGAAGACCTAGACACAGATATAGGATAACATTAGAGTAGACCTGAAATAGATAGGGTTTAATGAGGTGGACTGGATAGATCTAGCTTAAGATATGGATAGTTGTCATACTTTTAAATGCGCCAATGAACTTTCGAATACCTTATGATATATAGTAAGTAAGTAAAGTTGGAATGAGGAAGGCAGAATTTAGAGGAAATGTTCTTGAATTCACGGGGAGAGAGAGGGGAAAACCATTTAAGATAAAATAAACCTTTAATACGCTTTGTCGGGGTTTGAGTCCCAACCCCTTTGTCAACGACAAACCTGACAAGACGAGGTTGATGCTTTTATTTGCGTGCCTATTGGTGAGAGATACACTATATAAAGAAATGAAAAAACTCCCATAGCAGTAATCGTAAAAATGCTAAAGATGGGTTCACACTCGCAGGACTGTGCACCGGCCATTTTATAGTGTCGTTATCATTCAAAGAATTGAAGCAGCACAGTCCTGTAAGTGTGAACCCTACTTTAGGCGATATATTAGTCACGCGTGTCTACTTAATCAGGTTCCAGTCATGACTTCAAATATGGTGGTTCATTGGTTAGTTTAATAAATGTTGTCAGCCAGGACGGATTAAGAGGAATGTACCGGGCCGAGAAAATGAGCCCCTATGACTATTTCTATTCTATTTCAAAGAAACATTTGCACATATATAATGTATATTTATATAAATATACATATTCATATATATCGTTAAGTGCAGTGTGCTTGCATAGGACCTCTTTATGTGCGTTTTCAAATATGCAAGTTTTGTGTCTGCACATATTAAATTCTTATTATATTTTTAATTTTATAAAATGAGGGTTCTTTGTTAGTTTCATTTTACTATGAAAATTTAGATTAAATGTAGATGATAATAATATTTAATAATAATGACTTAATATTAAGTGTATTAATCTTATTTTTTTAATATTATAAATAATACATTATACATTTATATTTAAAATCATCCTATATACATGTATATAAAATATATTATTAGAAATTAAGTCATATGTATCCAAAACTATAATACTAATGTCCAAATAAATATAAAATAATTACATTTTTATTATAGACTTCTTTAACCGAAATATTAAAACATGTACAATCTAAAGTAAATGTATAAACATGTACATTACATGACTAGCGAAGACGGGGAGATCAAAATAAACTCTAATACGGATACAGCCGCATCAGATATCATATTAGCAAATTTTTAAAAATGACACTGGTATACGGGAATTTACCACGGGGCCCTTATCTTAGCGTGCCAGTGCTGTGCCACTGAGCTATCCAGGATTCGTCCCGAGTTCAGGGTTATTCTTAATTCACAGTTTTAAGGCAGAATCTGGGATTGGAGTATGAAAATTAAAAGAGTAAGCTGAATATTGAATGGGAAAGAAACATTTTACTAGTACATTTTGGTCAAGTGCAAAATGTGAAACCTAAATTAATGTGACCTACTTTTCTAAAATCTATGTAAATAAACATTATTTAATAAGAATGGTTAGCTAAAGGTTGTTTGTGGTGTCCTCGGCACGTGTTCATAACTTATCTCCACTACCACTTAATATTATAAATAATACATTATACATTTATATTTAAAATCGTCCTATATACATGTATATAAAATATATTATTAGAAATTAAGTAATATGTATCCAAAACTATAATACTAATGTCCATATAAATATAAAATAATTAACATTTTCATTATAGACTTATTTAACCGAAATATTAAAACATTTACAATCTAAAGTAGATGTATATACATGTACATTACATGACTAGCGAAGACGGGAGATCGAAATAAACTCTAATACGGATACAGCCGCATCAGATATCATATTTGCAAATTTTTTAAAATGGCACTGGTATACGGGAATTTACCACGGGGCCCTTATCTTAGCGTTCCACTGCTGTGCTACTGAGCTATCCAGGATTCGTCCCGAGTTCAGGGTTATTCTAAGTCACAGTTTTAAGGCAGAATCTGGGATTGGAGTGTGAAAATTAAAAGAGTAAGCTGAATATTGAATGGGAAAGAAACATTTTACTAGTACAGTTTGGTCAAGTGCAAAATGTGAAACCTAAATTAATGTGACCTACTTTTCTAAAGTGTATGTAAACAAACATTATTTAATAAGAATGGTTAGCTAAAGGTTGTTTGTGGTGTCCTCGGCACGTGTTCATAACTTATCTCCACTACCACTTTTCGATAGTTTCTGTGTATATTACACACATATATATGTAATTACACACACACACACACACACATATATATATATATATATATATATATATATATATTAATTATTAGTAGCATCTGCCCTCTGTTAACTCTCTTCCCCAGTCCATGTGATCCTATGATCTTCTGCTCACGCCTTTCTCCGACAACATTGCTCCATTTGACTTTGATGATGATGTTCACTTTCCCTCTTTCCTCGTGTTAAATAACTATTTCCATTTCATCACACATTTCTTCTACACTAAATTTAATTCTACAATACGTTTGTTCAAAATATGGTTCATGAGAAAATAAAGTCGAAAGATTCCAACAGGTCTCTTTTTCTTGGCAAACTTATATTTTGAGTTTTATTAATAGAAAAAAAAAAGTGTGAACATGTATCATTTGCTCATTTTCAACGACTTTATAAGCAAATGTGCGGAGCCATGAGACTAGGCTTGAGGAAAAGGGTGCTATATTTAGCCTTCCTCTTAACAAATTGCAGTAATTTTTTGATAGGCTCACAACAGAAAATTGTAAGATGTTTGAGAATTAGTACAGTAGCCCCATGGCTTCCTTGGTGCTGACTGACAGCTCACAGCTGACTTCTGACAGTCAACATTAAGTTTTATACCTAAATTCTGACTGTCATAACTGACAGCTGCTAAACACATGTTTTTGCAGATCATATGGTTCGGCGTAGGGACACATAATTTGGCCTGGTAACTGTTCAAAGCCGTCAGCTGTCAGTCAGCACCAAAGAAGCAAAGGGCTGCTGAAGTGAATTTTCCTCTCTTTACCTTGAGATAAGAAGTTTCGTAGTTTTATTTCCCCTCTTTCTTATTGGCATGACAAAGGTGAAGCGTGAAAGGGAGTAAAAGCTTGGAGAGAATAGAGAAGTAGTTAAGAAAAAAAAGACACAGACCATTGTATTTTAAGCCCTGTGGTTTGACACCGATTGATACTTTTTCGCTGACCGAGGCGGCCGCCTTAACCAAGTCCTGTCTGCCCCGGTAGCAAAGACCGCACACCACACTATTGTTATGAAGGTCAGTAGTCGAGATAATAATAAATGACATCTTTCTATTTGTTTCAGCGTGAGGCCCGCGGCTCGGTGACGTTCAAGATCGTCCCGTCCTACCGCAGCGCCCCGCCCCCGTGCGAGGTACAAGTAAGCCCCGCCTCTCTCTACCCTTGTCTCGGCATGCTGAGGCGTGCGCCGACCCTCGACTGACCGCTGATCTCTCTCATACCGCCTTAAAGTTCGGTCGCAATGTTGGTAGGAGCTTCAAGCTCGGGGCAAAGCTTTCTCCTCTTCTGTAATGTTAACTCATTAAGTCGTTGATTTCCATATCAGTTTTGATTATAGGTCACTTGGACTATATTACTTTCATTGCCTCTCCATAGTCTCAAAGATTACTTTACTGACATGTTTACCAGTGGTCTCCAAACTTTTTGATAACTCACCCCTTTATCAGTAATATGTATGGGAAAAATCTGTATTATACATACATATAAAACATATATTTATATATAATTTATATGTGCATTATCTATGTATAGCCTAAATATAACAAAATTATATACATATACATATGCATATATACATATATATATATATATATATATAATTGACTTTAGATTCTGTTTTATAATTTACAATATTTATAATATACGCCTATATATGTATGATAATTATATATTATATATATGATCTATATGATAAGTATTTATTTATATATATGATAAATATACCCTTCATATACCCTGTTAATTATCTAGCTCCCCTTGCATTATTCCACCATGGTTTAGCCTATAAGATAGTCATAGTGTAAGCCGTCAAGGCAAGACTTAAACCATTCAGGTTAAATACACTCTACTTTATATATAGATAATGTAAATAATAGATAACGATAATAATATATAATATGCACATGTACATACTACACTTACGATATGTACATTGTATATACAATTGTACATGTATGTACATATTGCCTATATAATGTACACTCCGTTAACACTGAAAGGTAACCGTTTCTCACTTTGATCGATTCCATCAGTGGTCGGCAACCTACAGCCCGTTGAATTATTTTTATTTGGCCCGCAAAATATTAAGATAACAAACACGCGTGTTCATAAAAATAGACTAACAACTAATTACTATATGAGAAATTATCAAGTTGAAGTATTAATCACAACTTGTGGATGTGTGTAATTCCTGGCCTCCACCGTGGTTCGGATCCCACGTTAAACTGTAGGTCCTCCATCATTTCATCTCACAATCACACTACCATTTCACATTAGCATAAGAGTGTATAGCCCGAGTGGGTAGTAAGACGAGGTAATAATAATAATAATAATATTATATACATATACATATGCATATATACATATATATATATATATATATATAATTGACTTTAGATTCTGTTTTATAATTTACAATATTTATAATATACGCCTATATATGTATGATAATTATATATTATATATATGATCTATATGATAAGTATTTATTTATATATATGATAAATATACCCTTCATATACCCTGTTAATTATCTAGCTCCCCTTGCATTATTCCACCATGGTTTAGCCTATAAGATAGTCATAGTGTAAGCCGTCAAGGCAAGACTTAAACCATTCAGGTTAAATACACTCTACTTTATATATAGATAATGTAAATAATAGATAACGATAATAATATATAATATGCACATGTACATACTACACTTACGATATGTACATTGTATATACAATTGTACATGTATGTACATATTGCCTATATAATGTACACTCCGTTAACACTGAAAGGTAACCGTTTCTCACTTTGATCGATTCCATCAGTGGTCGGCAACCTACAGCCCGTTGAATTATTTTTATTTGGCCCGCAAAATATTAAGATAACAAACACGCGTGTTCATAAAAATAGACTAACAACTAATTACTATATGAGAAATTATCAAGTTGAAGTATTAATCACAACTTGTGGATGTGTGTAATTCCTGGCCTCCACCGTGGTTCGGATCCCACGTTAAACTGTAGGTCCTCCATCATTTCATCTCACAATCACACTACCATTTCACATTAGCATAAGAGTGTATAGCCCGAGTGGGTAGTAAGACGAGGTAATAATAATAATAATAATAATAATAATAATAGTAAAAATAATAGTAAAAATAAAGTTGAAATTTTTAGTCCGATTTTTTTTTAAAACTGGCCCACTATTTTTTTTTAACGGTATCAAGAAGGTTTCTGAGCCCTGGGTTACATACACTATGGCCCTATCTTATAAGCTGCACCATAGCGTTACAATTTAAGATAAGGTTGATACCTTTCAGGTTAAATGAAGGGTAAATTTATATGTATAAATTATATTTTGGTAGATTATAAATATATATTGTATATTATAAAATATACTCTGAATAAAAACGGTTAAAATAAGATGATCCAAAGATAACTGAGCCTCTTGTAAGTAAAATAAACACTAATATCGGCATATAAAATACTAATTATGCTTGATTAATATTATTAATGAATCGTTATGCCCATTCCACTTCTGAGACCACTGTCGTAGAGTACATTAGTCTGACAACTGTTTTATTCTAATCAAGACTTGAATAATGTTTTTGTATCATCACTCATTTTACTATCACATTTATTACTTGACAAGCCATTACAAGTACTTCAGGCACAGGCTCATGGTAATTACTATCAAGCAGTGGCAGCTCGTAGCTAAAATTAGTGGGGGTGCTGCTCCAGAAATGTTCTAGCCTTGGTTTTAAAATTGTGTAAAAGGATAAAAATATGTATAAAAAGAAAATTGATTCGGGAACTTGATAAAATCTTAACAAAAAACAACAACATTTTTTACTTACTTTAACTTAAATTGTCACAGTTCAAACTTGATCTATTAATTTAAAAATGAACTCCATTATTCTTGTTTTAATTTGCGCAAAAAGTTAAATTATTTTCTCCTTGATCTCTGGATGACAATTGAGTAAATTTTTCTCCATTGAAAGTATTCCAAGCGCATTCAGTCTTTCTGTTAAATAAAAGAACTGAAAAAACATTAATCAAATAAAATAGCTGGAAGCAGAATAATAATATAACTCTACACTCTTCTACACTTTATCACATTCAAGAATATGGTACACAGTTTTTAAACACAATATACACTGAGTAAAAAATACTTCCTTCCACCATCACGCCAGAGCCGGCACTGCGAGAGAAACAGTGCTCTCTCTACCTGACAATCCCACCTTCCTCCCCACCCCTCTTTTATGTGCGCATGCGCACAACAGTCAATACCACGTCACTGGCACTGTGAAGCGCACAGTTCTATACAAAGATTTTTGTATATTTTTCATAAACTGGGGGATGGCTACTGAAGTACTGACATTAAGCTTAAGGAATATATATTGTACTACAAAAATAAAGAAAGAATTAAAGAAAAAAGTACTCATTATATTAAATGTTATCGATAATATCAAGTGGAAATAGGGGGTGCTGCAGTTTCTATACACGAGCCGCCACTGCATTCAAGAGATAATTACTAAACACACATTACATGGGGATATCAGCCACTTCTCGACTTATTGGAGATGTGCAGGACTTTGTTAGTGGACTCATCTGCGTCTTTTATAAAGCCTTAGAAACACATCAGGTTTCCCCAAGGAGTATAGACTGTGTCAGAACATTATAAACATGGAAGATTTAAGGTGGGATGGAAGAGAGAGATGTACCTACCACTTTTGATTTTAATTTTAATTCTAACATAATTGAAGGGTAAAAGTGAAAAAAGGGGAAAGTCACATTTCACACATTTTCAAGGACAACAACTTTAATATATCAAACCCCATATGAACTTTAGCAAATACTCTTTTTTTAATATAACAGAAACCTCTTTCAATCTTAATCTTAAGTACATTTGAAAGGTCTCATGATTGTCTAACAGATGGCAGCACTAACTCAGTTTGAGTTAAAATTGTACTTTACTTCTTTTTATCCTGTAAATTGCAATTATAATTTATGTTTTGCGATAAAATCACTTTGAGTTCTGAAACTTAAAATTTATAATTCTTAAAATAAATTTTGTCGGAAAAACTTCCACGTTATTTTCATGGCTTGGCGTGTTTTATTTGTTTTAAGTTTTTCAGTTAAAGCTCCAAAACTTTAATAAATGTGTGAAACTGTTTTATGTCAAGATACAAATACCGTGAAAGATACCGAACAATGTTTTATCTTTATCTATAAACTGTTAGTTTCAGTAATCACAGGATTTTTCCCACAAAAAAAATACTATAAATAATTCAAATAATGTCGGCGCAGTCTTAATATGTCTTTTGTTTTAAAAAGAGCAAAAAAAAAGTTTGTTTGGCCAAAATTAATAAATTATTGATTTACTATAAACATTTAGTTTAAATTAGTATGCACAGTAAATTCAACAATTCTTGATAGAATTACTCGATGCATGATAAATATTAAATAAGACTTTCTCTCTTCGTTTAAAATGTTTTTCCTCAAATGCCGCTGTGCACATAACAAATATTATTAAAAACTTTTGAAATTAATATTCGGAGAAAATGAAAATAAAAGCTTTTAATGAAACAAAATTTCATTCATGTTGGCCTAAAAGATTGTATTTTTGCAGTTTTTATGCAAAAAATAGACTTTAACTCGTTTCCTTCCACCTTACCTTAAAATCCAAACCATGACGTAATTTATTTCCTACCAGACTTTCATTGTCCCCATAAAGCTTACGAACCAACTTCTCTCTGAGTGTACCGTCCCGTCCCCCCATAAGAAACAATGAATAAAGCTTGTGTCAGCTTGGGTCGAGGGTCAGCTCCACGTGTCTGAGAGATGTTCTGCCACGTGTGTGTTGTATTGCATGCCACGTGTGTGATGTAGTATTGTTCTTCGCTGTACAGGTGCTATGGGTGTTGTGTGAAACTGGGGCACAAGCCGGCCAGATATCTATATAAGTATTCACTACTTAATATGCTCATATCGAGAGTAATGTGACTAAATCTATTTCTAAAATATATATAATTTTAAAGGATGTTATGTTTGGTAGGTTGGAACCTAAACGACATGTGAGCATGTGTGTTAGAATCAGGGTTACCACGTGTGAAGCATAACGTAATATATTTAATGACTAGACCCTTAGCCCCCCGCCCCCCCCTCCTGCCGCCCCCCTCCCGGAATATTATTTTCAACACACATATTGAGGAATCATCACAGACTCTACCATAAAATAAGAGTGACTATCGACATTTTTATGAGGAATGAATTAAATTTTCAAAATAAAATATAGCCTATGTTATTCGCTGATAATGTAGTTTTATATTGGTGAAAGAATTTTTTAAATCGGTCCGGTAGTTTTTGAGTTTATCCATTATAAACAAAAAAAAATCAAATCTTTCCTCTTTGTAATATTAGTGTAGAAAACGTGTTTAGAATTTATGGATCACAGTTTGAAGGATGTATTGAGCACATTTTCTCACTTTCTCAAACCAGGGTGACAATACCTATTGTGTTTTTAAGTATTTACGATCTTGACATAAAAAAAAACTAGCAGTTGAAAACAGGACATTCATACAAGCTTTCCCCGACTATAGAGGTATAGTTTTTTTAGGCAGTGAAAATGACATTGGCCAATTTTTAGCCAGGGGAATCGACCAAATAGGATGTGCCTTACTTTGTTGCCGGGAGGGTAACAGGAGACCTAGTGGCTGCCATAGGAGCAAAACTCATGGTCAAGTTATCAACCAGAATTGATGTGTGAGAGTCAAACAATGTGTAGGTGACATAATACCTCCTACTAGGCTTTAGTTTAAATCATATAGAATAATAGTAATTCACTATATGTTAACCATAAATAAATTTCAATAAAACTACTTAAATTAATAACGTTAATATTCATTTTTTTGTTATAGCCTTATAAACTAACACGCAATAATATAACCGCATAATAACGTTGGTAGGATTATAACTATTATTCGTACAAACAAAGTAAAACAGTGCCGATTTATAGCTAACGCACGAGAATCAAGAACGACCAGGCTGTATACTAAACCGTTCAGGATTCAAACCAAGCACGTCAGGGACAGATACCACGCGTGCTTTCAGGCACACAACTGGAAAACGCAACCATTATTTTTATATGAAAAGAAACCCCAAGGAAAATACAAGGAATTTCTACAAAAAAAACTAAAAAAGTACTGGAATATTTGTAAATTTGGAACATTTATCTAGTAGTCCTTTACATAAAAAAAAGCGAACTGAACTACTGAGCCCACTTTTTTATATATATATATATATATATATATATATAAAAGTGAAACATTGGGTAATGACTGCATATATGTTTATTCATAACGGCCAAATACTCTTATAAACACAAATTAAATGATCCCACACTATTCACTTGAATTAAAAATAATTATTATTATTATTATTAACACCACGTATTACTACCCGTTTGGATGATACGCCTATGTACTAATTATACTAGTGATTTTAACATTTCTTTAGTAAAATGTTATTTTTCCATGCTCCATGCCCTACTACCCGTCCGTGATGTACACATTTACACTGATAGAGTAGGGATGAGAAAAGTACGATTCAGAGGAAATGTGTCCATATTGACGTAAAGGAGTTTTTAAAATTCATTTCAGTACGTCAGGCCGAGATTTGAACCCCGGATTTTCGTCATTGGATAAACCAGACTAGACGAGTCTGTTGCCTTTATATACTTGCGAGTCTAAGCATAAATGATCATACTGCAAAAATAATCGTGTTTACTCTTACAGTTAAATTTTAGATCCGACACCAAATCTTAGTCTGTAGTGTGTCTGTCTACTGATCCAAGGGTCCCGGGTTCGATTTCCGGTATGGCAGAAAATGTATCATTGGTTATATATGGGTTTACCCGTTCACATTGATAAATTGACGTTCGGGTACTGGATGTTGTGCCTTTCCTAATCTTAAAAACTAGATTATAAGAAAGATAAAGCTACAACAGGCATAGCCAGCCGGTAATGTAAAAATATATGGCTTGAATATAAAACTGACCCAGACCACAGGCTGGAAACGGTCATGGATGTAAAAAAAAATTAGGATAATAATTGACCTTTTCTATACAACCCGTATAAACTAGAGTATATTTATTTTCATAGCACCGTGTTATTGGTTCCTGTCACAGCATGGATTATCTTCCCACTTATATAAAAACTGGAACATAACCCAGGGAAGGACTGGTCGGTCCCAAGCCTCTTTCATTCATAAATAGCATTGAACCTTTGTTTGTGTGTGTGTAAGCTGAAGTGATGAGTTTGATATTTATGTTTTTATTATCAGTAGATTTCTCTCCAAAGCCATTTAAGCTTTATTATATATGATTACATTACTATTCAATCCACTTAAAACATCAGCTTCTATTTTCTATTGACATGAGTAAAAATGTTTCTAAATTGATAGACACTAGATGGAATATATATGATCCCTCATCATAAGTTACTTGTGTAGATTACATAGCTAATGACAGTCAGTATTCACTAAACAAATACATTTATTTATAGCTTTATAAATTGCTTATAAACGACACCAAGCTACGACAAACGGGATTGTTTTACATTTTAATGCCTTTGCATGTCCTCACGAATTATGTATCGGGTACTCTCAGACTTATTCACTAGAACCTCTGATACAATTTGTACATACCAAAAAAAAATATTGTAATTGAATGGATAGCTTTATTTTAGTTTAAGTATTCGTTGTATCCGGGATATCTTCCTTTAAGGCGGCACAGTTCACCACTGACAATCCTGGAAAGAAAATGAAAAAATATTAAAATAAAAACCCATACATAGTGTATCAAATTGGGGTAGGAACACGGGTAATTCGGGTCACGGTGATCTAACAGGTTTTTATAGTACTCTTAATAGCAAGGATTATAATGGTTAAGGGATATAAATTGGAAAGATAGTTCAGGGGAAATGCATCCGCATAAGCGTAGAGACAGAGGTTGGGAAAACCAGAGCGAATAATCAAATTTAGAAAACTAACTCTAGTGCACTTGGCTCCGAATAAAACCTTGATATGCCAGTCTGTTGTGAGCATGACGTCAGAGACACTGTGACCACTGGTTCGAATGATGGTTTTGAACCCAAAGAAAAATAAGAATAATTTTCAAAGTTTCCGTTAATTTATCACATAGTCTACCTCAGTGGTCTTGGGGTAAAGTGCTCACCTCTGGACCCGATGATCCTGGGTTCAAACCCAATTGGGGTCAATGGATGTATCTTGAGCAACAAAAATCCATAACACAACTTATTTCGAAGGAGGAGTAAAGCCGTCGGTCCCATGTTGGTTGAGGCATGTAAAAGAACTCTATAGGGAATGTGAAAATTCCTTTTCGGCAAAATTGATAGGCCCTTTCGAACTCGCTCATAGAAATTCTTTTGTGTGTGATATGATCAGTCGGTTCAGAAAGTGATTGTTAAATACCTTAAATCAAAAATTTAATAAAAACTTATTACATATTTTAAATGAGATAAAAACATGAAGAAGTGTACTAACCAGATTTTATGTGATGCCTCTAGAATTATTGTAACAACAATGAATATCTCTAAACTTGAGATTAATATGTAAATTGTAATAGTCTGTAATTTGTATTATATGGTATTGGATTGTATTGAATTAATTAATTAATTAATAATAAACTCTCTCAAGTGTCCTATCACTTTTATTACTAGTGGAATTATTATCTCGAAAATATTTTAGAGTAATATTTTGTCAAATTATATGTTTTTGAACATATTCATTAAATTTAATGTTATAAAACTAATGATAGTTTTATATATATACACCACATTGATCTAAAGGCAATTTTATGTTCTGTATTCAGAGCCTACTCCAAATAGCTAACGGTTTTCGCAAGTATTAACTTGTCTTAGAGAAATAGATTACTTTTGAACAAAGAGATTCAAGACTAGTAACTTTTCCCATCAGTTGGCTAGCCAGTTGGTCAAAGTTTTCCACTAGGGGGACGGGGGGCGAGAACACCAGTGAATGAAACTCAATGAACTTTTGGCCACTTCTACTCGCCACCTTGACATTTCTAAGCCGAGCCTATACGTTTCCAGTGAAACAGATGAACACTTTTTACTCTCTATCTTCTACTGCTTCAAATGTCTAAAAAAAACGTGCCAATCTAAAAATTGTCGCGTCTAAAAGATTAGACCAACCTTGTCAAACAGAAAAACAGATTTTCAAGGCAGTTGAATATGTAACTATTAAGTTACCTTTCATCTCTCAGATAAGGCCATAATTACCGTGAATTGACTATAGTCGCTCTTCCGTTATGTTGGTAAAATATCAAGTAATTAAGTTGAGATTTGTTTTTGTAAAAAAAAGCAAATTACTCAAGTTATCAAACTATATATTTTGCTACGTTTAAAAATTTACCTTGTAAAATGCACTGTTTATTTTATAAAGTGTTGAGCATGTTAATATTCTGTGCCCCTGATCATACACTCCGTTTACTCTTAAAGCTGACAGGCTTACCTTGATGTATTATACCATGCCCCTATCTTATTAGCTGCACCATAGTGGAAACAATTCGGGTAGGCTTGCTAACTTTCGCAATAAACAAAGTCCACGTGGCGAAGAGTTTACAGGTAGGATACAATCTAATTTCTTAAAAAGTAGTATTTATGAGTAAACTTTAGTGTTTGCCTCCACATTTTATAAAAGAGTATTCTTTCAACCTAAAAGTATTATTTGCATTTTGAATCTAATTTATGGGAATTTTTAAACTGTTTTACTTGGTTCGTGTTCATACGATGAAGAAGAAAAAATAATCCTACTTTATTGAAAAGGTGTCGGTGGCTTAGTATTATTTTTATTGCTAAGGCGTAGGTTTTAGCTTTTAGTGGAAATTTATTTGCTTTTTTAATTACTTGGTTAGGTAGTTGGAATGGTCGACCACAAGTCTAGGGCTTCCTGGTTCGATTCCTAAGCATGGTGGGGAATTGATATACTGTTTGTATACATAGATTTGCTCCTTTGTTCAATTATTAGCCTAATTGTTTTTGGACCCGCTTCGGGGGACGCGTGGTCTAACGCGCTAACCTCGCAGTAGACTAGACTGCCGATG
The DNA here is from genome assembly GCA_902141385.1 of Timema californicum. Classification (NCBI taxonomy): domain Eukaryota; kingdom Metazoa; phylum Arthropoda; class Insecta; order Phasmatodea; family Timematidae; genus Timema; species Timema californicum. The sequence continues at coordinate 5,763 of CABFOW010006320.1, read as the reverse complement.
ACGGGTAGATCGAGGTTTGAATCTCGGTCGGGGGTACTGAAGGTGGTTTTTCCTTAATATTTTTTCACTCTTCCTCCAAGCAAATGTAGGTACACTTCCTGTATATAACCTTCCTATTCCCTAAAACCATTAGCGTAATTAGTACATACCGAACGGTTAGAAATACGTGGTGATGATATATATATATATATATAGTATTGGTGTTTATAGTAAAGCGCATTCTCTAATATTTAGTTTGTAAGTTGTCTGATGATATTATCTGTGTTTAAAATGTTCAGGCTAATTAACCAAATTATTTGACTTGCACCGATGATCACGAAAACAAAGGCGTTAGTCCTGTCTTATCTGGTCTGGGGGTGACCAGTAGGTCATGATTCGAATCCCTGCAGAACGTACTGGGGTGGGTTTCCAACTCTCGCTCCATGCAAATTTGGGTGAATTTTATCTAAATAACTTTCTCGTCCCCTCCAAACTTGTGTAAATATGTGGATATCCCGGGTGGTTAGTAAAACCTAAATAGCGATAACCATCCTGATCACTGGCTAACCAGATTATGTTAGACATACTCCTTGGCCTGTGTGGCCAGTGGAGTGGGTAGGTATTGCTAGTAGGGATATTTGCCCCTAAACTAAATTTGTCGTGAAACAAACCCCACAGCAGGGTGTTTCTCATCTTCCAAGGCCGTTCTAACCTCCCCCGAAACATTCTCCCCTCCGCCCAGGTATTTTCTCACTCCCCCGAGACATTCTACCCTCCCCTGGGACATTCTCCCTTCCATCCAGATAGTTCTCCTCTCCCCTGTGGAATTCTCCCCGCCACCTAGGTAGTTCTCCCTTCCACCCAGGTAGTTCTCACCTCTCCAGGGACATTCTCCCCTCCTACCAGGTAGTTCTCACCTCCCCTGGGACATTCTCCCCTCCACCCAGGTAGTTCTCACCTCCCCTGGGACATTCTCCCCTCCAACCAGGTAGTTCTCACCTCCCCCGGGACATTCTTTCCTCCAGCCAGGTAGTTCTCACCTCCCCTGGGACATTCTCCCCTCCACCCAGGTAGTTTTCACCTCCCCCTCTCACCTCCCCTGGGACATTCTCCCCTCCACCCAGGTAGTTCTCACCTCCCCCGGGACATTCTCCCCTCCACCCAGGTAGTTGTCACCTCCGCTGGGACATTCTCCCCTCCACCCAGGTAGTTCTCACCTCCACCGGGACATTCTCCCCTCCACCCAGGTAGTTCTCACCTCCCCTGGGACATTCTCCCCTCCACCCAGGTAGTTCTCACCTACCCTGGGACATTCTCCCCTCCACCCAGGTAGTTCTCACCTACCCTGGGACATTCTCCCCTCCATCCAGATAGTTCTCACCTCCACCAGGACATCCCCTCCATCCAGGAAGTTCTCACCTCCTCTGGGACATTCTCCCCTCCACCCTGGTAGTTCTCACTTCCCTGGGACATTATACCCTCCCCTCGGGACATTCTCCTCGGGAAATTATCACCTCCCCTCTGGTCATTACTCATTAAACTAACCCCTTAGTAAGTTTTATTCAGAAAAATAATATTATTTAAATAACTTTATGAAACACACTCATAAAAAAATGTTGAACCAAATTTTTGAAACCTTTCTAAACAAAACATGGTAGATATTTATTTTTTAATTCAAATTTTCACAAATTAGTTATAAATATACTACTCATAAACAAATATTTATCCGAAAAAGGTATACATAACAAATTTGGATAATTTGGATATTTGAGAAGAGTTTGGGATGAAAATTGCAAAGACCATTTACGAAAAGTTTTGAATTTTATTTTTAAAAATCAATCAATATTGGTCAGCGCTCCTCGCTACCAGCTTAGGAGTTCCAGTTTCGATTCCCGACTGGTATTATGCGTATTTTTCACAGAAATGAGAATTATTCTAATTGCAACTAGAGTCGGATTAATTAGGATTAAAGTTGTATAAACTGGATTGATAAGACGTGGGGCTGGAAAAAATTAGTCTTACTATTATTTTTTATTTTGTTAATATTATTACCGCGTCTTACTACCCGTTCGGATTATACGCACTTACGTTAATGTGTAATAGTAGGGTGATTGTGAGACGAAATGGAGGACCTACAGTTTAACGTGGGATTCGATCCACGGTGGAGGCCTGGCATTCCCCACATTCACAAGTTGTGATTAACACACGTCTTGTCAGAGGTGAAGGAAGGGGTTGGCAATCAAATAAATCTGTGCCGGGACCGAGGATTGAACCCTGGACCCCCAGCACAGAAGTCTGATGCCTTATTCCTAGACCACCCGGTCACCAAAAAATTAGTCTTAACCTAGGATGAGTGTTTCTACTGGATCCACACCCTCATATTCACTATCATCATCACCTAATCTCATTGCGACATGTAAAAGATGTACTATAAGTACATTCGGGTTTGCCCTGGGTAGTGGTAGCACGCAAAAAAAAATCAAGGTCTATAATCAAAATTTAAAAAAATAAAAGCATGGCCATGTAACATCGTGGAACATACATATTTGTAAGATCCACTTATTTTGGGTTTGGGTTTGGACAAAACGTAAATGCCTATCATAATCTCGATTCCAATACTTTCTCCACATGAGAAAGTAAAAAACAACATAAAACAGACATATAAACGTTCCTTTATGTTCCCAAATTATAAAAATACGCCAAGACTTTGTCGGCGTATGAGCCAGCTTTCTTTGAGTAAAAAAAATGCTTCTTGATTTCAATGTTTGCATTAAAGTAACTTATTTGTTGAAAATAAGTTCAGTATAACAAAACTAATCCGCCAGTCACACATGCCCATTGTGCCTAGAATTTTTCTAGTAATGAGTTTGTTTCTGTTCTAACACCTGTATTTTGTTATTAATAGGTTTACTTAACTCTAACATTGTTTTGTTCAAATTAACTTGAAAGCAGCTTGATTTAGTTTAAGTTAGTTAGAACCTTATAATAGGTATGTGTTGTATGTTTCATTTAGGTGTCATACTGGTGCCATAATTTAGTAGTTTAGTTTGTGCTGGATCTTGTGTTATTTTTATTTAATCTATCTAATATGTTTGGTTGTGAACAATTAACTCTGTAATTTAATTAAAATAATATAAGTTAAACAATTGTGCTTTTGATAAATATACCAATAATTTTTTAAACACAATAAAGTGAATTGATTGGAAGCTGCTTGTTTGTAAATATTGCACAATGCATTAATGTTTTCAAATAAATACAAACTTTAATATCAATTATTTCATCTTGACTTTTATTGGATAGTGTGGATAAACCGATTACACTAATTACCAAACTATTGGCTTAGACTATTCTTCGTTAACATTGTAGCACCATAACATTCTTTATCATTTTATCAAGCTAGACTTGGGATGTATCGAGAGCGCCAAGGCGGTAGACTTAAAGGCACCGCTTAATTGAAAGGGATGTATAGCTACACTTATTAATTTATTATGGGAAGAAAGCTCCAAAACTTCAAAACCACTATGACTTTATTTGTTTGAGGAAGGCTAGATTTATATTTCTTAGCATTTACTTTGATCTAAGAACTGATAAATTTATCGTGTAACGTCTTTAAAAATTAGCTAATGTTTGCCTTTTCGTGAGTTTAAACAAATATACAGCACTTTAAATTGAGGGTTTTTAATCATAAATGGAGGAATATGTTGATAACATTAGGTTGTGGACGTAGGGAACGTGAGAAAAGGTCAATGTGTTTTGCAGTTATTATATCAAAACATTTGTTGGTCAATATTTATCAAATATTGCTTCAGTACAAACATAAGAGTTTAATTTTATTTCCATGATAAACTCAACAATTCTTGAATATATGTAAAGTGTGTCCTGGGACATAATGACAACTTTTTATCTTCATTTAAAAAGTTTGTTATCTAATACCGCTATGCTCATGACAGATATTCATCAATTGTTGATATCACAATGTGAAGAAAATTAAACCCTGTTGTAGTGAAGCAATATTTTATTTATTTTGGCCATAAAGTTGTTTTTATATTTTTAAAAAACCTGCAAAAACACTTACCTTTACTCGCGACCCCCACATCGCCACCATGACCTCCATTTTAGTGTTAAGCATATTTTTAAATAAGAAATAACTTCTTAAATAACTCTTGATTTCTACACGTTTATAACGATCTGGGGGCTCGGGTAATTGGCCACCTTAAGATGAGGTTGAAGAGATCGCGAGTTAAGGCTAATAGTTTTTTAATACTATGAACAGGACATTTTAACTTCGTTTAAAAAAATTATAATCAAATCCCACAACAACCACGACCAATATTCAATTTGTGGAGATTACTTTGTGTAGAAATTAAACTTTATGTATCCACTCTAACAATTATTTATTTGTTTTGTACACAAATATGTTTTTATATAAAAACTGTCAACATACCGACCATGACTTGCGTTCTGTTTCACTCCCTTCTCTCCCCCCTTTAAATGTTGGTTTACCAACATCCACACAAAAAAACGTAACAATCAATTTCACATTTTCATAGACCTCAATAAATAAAATATATGGTCTATTTGCTTATAGCTCAAAAGCTATTGGTTTTATAAACATATATTTCAAATAAAAAAACCTCCCTGATGTGACCCCGAAAGTGAGCTATACCGACCGAGCGGCCTAACAGTTCTAACTTTTAGGAATAACACCTTAAGGCCCTTGGCCCTGTCGAGTGCAAGTCTAAAACCTATTTTGTGGGATGGTGGGCGGGAGGGTGAAAGTCGTGGCGTGGCTTCACTACCGACCAAAGTATCCTTCCGCGCCAACAAGAACAGGTGGATCACGTAACACGTAGATGGCGCTAGCTACCTGAAAGGTCTTGTGGAAAAAATCATACATTTGGAAACATCAGTTTTCTCGAGAACGAGTGAAATTTTTATAATATTATTTTCAACAACCCTTCTAAGATAATATATCAATGTTTCTTAGTTGTTACATTGTCTTATTTTTAGTTATACAACCGTAGTTTTCTATTGAAAAATATCAAAATTATTGATATTTGATCACTGTTAAAATTATAGAGGAGGTGTGTATATAAAAAAATATAACTAAATAAACATGCTTCTATTCTTGAACAAACCGTTTTCGAAAATAAAATGGCAAAACAATAAACACTCTTGAAGCTAAACGTTTGTTCCCACGGCTATGCATTTCCACGCCAAATGAAAAGGGCCAATCGCCTTAAATTAATTTCCTAACCTTCTTAAACTTTCAGCCTTAGTGAGAAAATAATAAAACACTACACAATGTGACACTAATCACTCCCGGATAATATAATATATTTTGTGATTGTTACCAAGCGCTCATTGACACTTTTCTAACCCTCTTTGAAAAGATATATACATCCTGTTTCCGGTTAGACTCCCTGGGTGTGAGGCAGTGTTCGGTTATACTCTCTGGGTGTGAGGCAGTGTTCGGTTATACTCTCTGGGTGTGAGGCAGCGTTCGGTTAGACTCCCTGGGTGTGAGGCAGCGTTCGGTTATACTCTCTGGAATGAAAGAGAGATAAGTAAACTTCTCTCTTTCTTGCACTTTCTAAGAACTTTTATAAAAACTATAATGCTTAATATTTTAGATTAAATAATTTTAATAAAATATTGTTCGTGGTTTTCTAGGGGCCCCTTCCAGCGCGGGGCGCCCATGGCCCTATGGTCCTCCCCTTAGCCTGACTCTGTAGGGACGCTAACCCATCGCCCATGAATGTACTTATCATTGTTATGTCCATA